>JAADVN010000635.1:0-15261 GCA_023335535.1 Globisporangium spinosum | reverse complement strand
CTTGCTCGCATTCAACGCAGCGTTTTCTCGCCTTACAGCTCTTCCAGTTTTCACAGGTTGGCAGCTTCTTCCTCTCAGATGGATCTCCTGGTAGTGGCGTGACCAACCCGTTCCTTCTACCGTGCTTGGTAGCAAACAGTACTCGCTCGCGCTCCTGATCGAAATATGCGCGCCGCCGGCGATTGCTCTTTAGAACTCGCTGTCGAGTGCTCCACTTTCGAATCATTGGATCTTGCGCCGGGTCTGTCAGTTCTGCGCTCTCCGATCCGCCACTTGCTTGATCACCGTCTTCTTCATCGCTCGAGCGATCGTTCGCGCCATCTGTTGTGGATCTCTCGGTGCTGCTAGGCGCCATGCCCACGCTATTGTTCACTTCTGGCTCGTTGCGTGTGCTTTCCACAGTGCTTGGTGTCGCAGATGGTGAAGCAAACCTTCTGCTCCGCAAGTCTTCTGTATTCAAAGCGGGGTTCCGAGTGTGAATGATGAAGGCTTTGCTGGTCGCGCTCCTCCGTACACTTTTGTCAATATCCCCACCACATCTGGATGATTGTGTTTGTTCAAATGCCAATAGCAATCCTAGTCTCTGAAGTCACTAGTCAACAAATTGGAACCAGCGTTGACGAGTAGCTCCAACATCTTCAGCTCGCCACGATAGCTTGCGACCATGAGACCAGTTGTGCCATTCCGATTCTGGCGCGTTGGGATAGCTTTTCTGTCAAGGCAAAAAAAGGATATCGTCGCACGAACCGATTCCACAAACAACCAAAAACGGCGTGTTTCCGCGGCTGCCTTCGTAGTTTGCGCTGAACGAAGGGTCACCTAGCAGCTGGCGTAGACGCGCCAAATCTCGATTCTTCATCGCAGTCTCGAGCATCGCCATACGCCAGTGGTACGCTAATCGCCCTGCAGATGCCGTGGTAGTAGTAGCGCTGCCTCGACTCTCTTCTTCTCCGTCATCTTCTAGGATTTAAGGGAGAAGGCTGGAGCTTGACACAGAACTGCTCAATAGCGATACGATGCGATGAAATTTCAGCTTGCTCGCCCAGCTCGTTGCAGTTAATCCGCTTTCATCTTGCGCCGCCTTGTCTACCTCAAACGCCAGTAGAATATTCACTGCCTCGAATTGGTTTGAGACCACTGCTTGCATCAGCGCGGTTCGTGCGTTGCTATTTCCCAGTGCATTCACATCTGCGTCGCCACACAGGAGCGCTTTCAAGAGCTCCAACCGCCCTTTGTCCGCTGCCAGGTGTAGCGCACGGACGTGGTGCTTCATTTCGTAGCTCACATCCACTTTTAACTTCATCAAAATGCTTAGTGCGATAGCGTCATTGGTCGTGATCGACGCTAGGAGTGGCGTCATGCCCCATGTGGTCTCAAAATTCGGTGATATGCCAATCTCCAGCAGCCTTCGCAAAACGCGCAACTTTCGGCAGAAGATCGCTGCGAGAATGGGCGTAAACCCATCCGCGCTCTCATGGTTCAGCAGTGACTCTACACGGCTATCCGATGTTCGCGGCGCTGGGTCAAACAAACTCAGCAAGTGGTCACACTCTTGATGGTACACTGCGCACTCGACTTTCTTGTGCAGACGACACAAAGAACTTTGCCATCAGCTTCTTCAAACTCAGTTTTTTTCGGGAGTGCATCCAAGCACTGTTTCGCCATCAGTGCGCGCTTCAACGCCTCTTCTTTATCTGCAATGCACGTTTCCAGCTCACGTAGCCTTTCCAAACCGGAGATCCCCAGTGTCGACACGGACAACTCGAGCTGTTGCGCTCGTCTGCGTGCTTTGTTCACGTCTTGATAAATCTTCATGTCTTCTTCGCGCTTGATCTCCGGTCGCCTGCGCTCGCCCTCTTGCTTGCGAAAGTGCTCCATTGCAATCGAAAGGAGCTCTTCACGGTGCATTTCCGCGCAGCGCTACGCGAGTCTGCGCTGCTGCTTCTCGCGCTCTTCGCGCTCTCTCTGCAGCTTCTCGAGCTCACGCTGCTGGCGGCGGATCTTCACTTTCTTCTTCTGCTCGAGACGCTCGTCGAGTGCCAGCCACTCCATCGCTGCTGGTATGATCAAGAGTCTGAGTGCGCGCGTCACTCGTGTTGTGTTGGAATGCGCGCATTTCACAAACTGCGCTTTGTTCGGGTTGCTTGGAGCGTTTCTCTTCAACTCGCACTTCCGTAGCAGGCTTGTATTGAGATGAGAACAGTAGACTTGTTGAGGAGGTCGCACGAATGTGACGCATTCTGTTCAAGCGACATGACTCAGCCGCGTCAATTGTTTCTTCGCATTCTTGTCAAGAAGACGGACGGTCAGTTGATGGTGATGGCGCACGACCTGTTGCCATCATCACTGCCAACACCGCATACAAAGAGCCATACGATCCACAACCATTTGCTGGCGGTTGGGTCAGAAAGCGTGAGGGTAAAGAAACCCGATAGTCCCTTTCGCAGGACACGCAAGGCTTGCTTTGATGGTGTTGTCTTTTCTAGAAAGAACAAATGTGTGTGTTGAAGCAGACAGACACTACATGCTGCAGTTGAGTTTCTGCCAATCACCACTCACTTCGAACAATAATTAGCCAATAGATGCTTATCACGCAAATATTATCATCGAATCATAATCCAGATGCCCCGAGTCGGGTTGACGAGGTTCACCTTTGCTGTGTGCATGCACTTCCTGGGCAAAAGGTCACGAACAAGACAAGACAACAAGAGCAGCAGAGTTGAAAATGACGCTTCCGAATCGCCCCGGGTATCGCATGCAGTTCGTCAAGACCAACCAAACCGTGGTCACTCGAGACCACGCGCCTCTGCCTCTGCCTCTGCTACTGCTCCAGGACATCCACCACCACCACACACGTCAAGCGGCGCGAGACCTCGCAGCGAAGCAGCAAGACGTCGCGATGGTGGACGAGGTGGCAATCGAGCGCGAAGCCCATCACGAGCTTCTGCCGTTGATCCAGAAACTCAAGCAGATGATCGCGCGCCCGGACAAGCTCATGGTCGCACTCACATGCGATCTCGACGACGGCAGCGAGAGCAAAGTCTCGGACGACCACAAGTTGCTGCTCCGCAAGAAGACGATCGCGTTCCAGCGCGCGGCGCTGCGCGACCTCGCAAGCACGTGGCACCGCTTCGTCGACACAGTTGGAAGCCCGAGTAGTAGTAGTAGCAGCAGCAGCAACTGCAGCAGTGCGAACGCGTACATGAAGCGCGTCGACCACATGATGATGAAGCTCGCATTGTACTATATGCGGCTGTGGAACTACCTCTGCGCGATCTGCATTGACGCGGTGGACGCCATGCGCGTCGTGGTTTTCGAGTCACAGAAGCAGTGGCATGCGACGGCGACGCTACAACTGGAACGGCGCCGCACCGCCGCGTCGATTTCACCCATGTTTGAGTCGAAAAGCTCGGACGCGCTCTCGCAGAATATGATCCGCGCGTCGCCGTCTTCTTCTGCACTGGCGAAGCGCTCGCGACTGACGCGGCAGTCGAACGAGTTCATGATTGGATGGTTCATCGCGCATAAAGCAAACCCATACCCGTCCGCTGAGGAGCGCTCGCAGATCGCCGACAAAACCGGACTCACGGAGCAGCAGGTGCGCAACTGGTTTGCGAACATGCGCAAGCGCCACTGGAAGCCCAACCGCCTGAACACGAAGAAGCCGCGCTGTCTCTTGGACGTCGTGCTGCGCAAGCACGAAGTGTGACGTTGCAGAGAGAGCTGGCGATGATAGATAGATGGATGGATGGACGGTGGCCATGCTGCTATCCCCGGATCGCTTCTATGATCGTTTCTTGAGTGAATGTGTAGTCGTTGATGTTGTTGTAGACCTGTTTGGGAGAAAAGCTCGCAAAAGATCAAGTTCCCCAAAACTCTGTCGTGAACGCATAAGAATACTAATAAAAACCTGAAAATGTGCTGGAGTGGAGAGAAGATGCTTTGCGTTCGTTCTCCAAGACTCTGCACACACTGAACATGGAGAGCAAGACGACACAATGAGGAATGCCATGCCACGTACCGTGCGATGCATCACACTGAGACTAGCTCGCCACCTCACACTTGAAATGTTGAACGACGCAGAGGGGGAATCGGATCATATCTTCTTGTTTTTCTTCTTGTTTATGTCTGTTTTGTCATTGGTCTCCACTCAAAACCTTCTCACGTGAGCGGTGTCTTCCTCTCTCTCTCTCTCTCTCTCTCTCTCTCTTTCCCTGTATGCACTCGTTTGCTTGCTTGCTTGCTCGCTTTCCTTGTGCGTGCTTCCACGCGCGTCTCTCTCGTCTAGATAACAGGTTTATTCTTCCTCGAGGGTTGGACGCTCGCCGATCTCGCCGCGCACGTACTTGTACTTGCCACCAGCGCGGAAGTTGCCACCGCTCTTCTGGGCGACAGGAACAGGGGCGCTCGACTTCAAGCCAAGGGTGTTCTCCTTGAAGTTGTCAGTGAGGCCTGGCCACACCATCCAGCCGGCAAGCACGATCGCAGGGCCGCCCCATGGCGCTGTAGCACACAATCACACGTTCAAAGAACAAAATGGCAAGGAATGTTAGTGATCCATAAGCATAAACACACCGCCGACATGGCTATCGCTGAGCGCACTGCGCGCATGTGTCATTCTCTCATCGCTCCTCTTTTCCTCTCAGCTTCTCACTCGCTTCTCGCGGACGTGGAGCTGAGAACCTCAGCCCAACAGAAGAAGCCCACGCTCATTTCGCCGCAAGAGAGCGCAACGGGAGCAGGGACGCGGCGACCGTCAAGAGCGACACGCACAGAGGAGAGAAGCATGAGCGTCGTCGTCTACATTTGCACGCACGTACCGAGGGCCTTGGCGTCCTTGGCGAGGTACAGCGCCGTGCTGGAGAGCTTCTCGAGGGTTCGTGCCACCATTGCTTCTGCGTGTGCGTGTCTCTGTCTGTTTTGCGATTTGATGGGCTCGTCGAGTTGAGTGTGTGGCCCCTTTTTCGTGGTTCACCGCCGAGTTTCCGAGGGTGGGGGGCCGGCCTCGCAAACTGGGCGGTGACCACACCATGATATTAGTGATTTGGTTTCACTACGTGCCTAATTCAGAAAGAATAGTACACCTCATTCAGAGCTGTGTGGTACCTAGTTCATAATATCAGGGTATTTAGCCTGATTTTGGCCAAATACCCTGATTGTATGAATCAGGAACCACAAAACAATAACACCTCTATTTCTTTGGATGATCATAACCACCGATTTAGACCCCTATAACCTCCGATTTATACCCAGGTCGAACGTGATCTTCGGCATCGGAATCGGGTCACGCTGACTCCTTGTTAGCTTTGCAGCAAGCAACGCGACGTAGAGCTCTTCATTTCCCTCCAGCATTGCAGCCGTGGTTAGCGCGTCTATGCTTCCTTTCGTTTGAGCTGAAAACCTCTGTGAGATTAATACTCAGTAAAGGCACGAAGAATGATCTGTGTATGCTCAGCTAAATCCGAAAGTTGTGAGGATGGTATCCTCAATTTCTTATCTGGAGATAAATAAGATACCCACTTTTGCTAAAATTCTCTACTAAAATACGGGTCTTCTACACGAATCGAAAAGGGTCTTTTATACGGACGCAATGCAACCTCATGTCTGCTTTTTTTTCGCCGAGAAACAACGATCAAGAACGAGCGTCTTGCGCTCAAGAGAGAGAGAGAGAGAGAGAGAGAGAGACCGACATACAATTGGCCTCCTAATCAACTCTTTATCATCATCCAAGACTCTTGCTGCAAGAGCCATACCGATAACCTGGTCCATACATACATACTTCCTATTTGAACATAGTCCAAGATCCTAAAAATATCGAGTACCGGTCTGGTCTGGTCTGGTACTGGTGAACAACTATAACTGCTTTTTGAAACCAAGGACATACTAGTATTTGTACCGGTATGCACAACTGTCTGAGAGGCACTGCAGATATTATGAGCTATACAGTATCAGTCGAATTTCTTTGTCGCTCATGGTTTTCTTCTTCCATTTCTCGTTGAAGAACCAAGATCCGCAGTGGTGACCAAATCCACTCGAGTGCCGAAGAAGCAGCGCTTGCTGGCTGCGCGTGTGTATCAATCTGTCTGTCTGCGTCTGCTCCCTGCACGAGAGGCGTCACGAGCAATGCGGGAGCAAGAGCGCGAGCAGCAGGAGATGCTGCTGGGCGACGATGACGAGCACTTCTACCAGCAGAAGCAGCATGAAGACGCGCTTGACATGGATGCGCTGAGCTTGGCGCCGCGCAAGAAGCGGTGGTTGCGGCGCGCCGACGCCGTGTGCTTGGCCATTGTGGGCTTCGTTGCGTGCTACGTGGCGGTCTATCAGCCGTCTGTCCGGCAGGAGAACCCGTTTGCGGCTCATCGCAGGAGCAAGGCATCGTCGCATGCTGCTGTCGATTCAGCAGACACAACTGCAGCACCAGTTGGTACGACGATGATGGCTACAAACAACAATGGAGCCAAGTACATGACGTATGCAGATATCGACGCGTCCAAGCGAGAGAACGGGTACACGGTCACGCACAGCGAGCGCGGATTCGAGATCGACGGCCACAAGACGCTGCTGCTCGGCGGGTCGATCCACTACTCGCGCAGCACGCCGGACATGTGGCAGGACCTGCTGCTCAAGGCCAAGCACGACGGGCTCAACCATATCCAAATGTGTACGTGCCATTCTCATCTGTGCTGCTTTGCGTTGTACTGAGTGATTGCTAGACTGCTGTTCTAATCACCTCGCTATTGTTTTTGCTATTAGATGTGTTTTGGAACTTCCACGAGCAGGAGCGCGGCGTGTACGACTTCTCAAGTCGCAGGAACATCACCAAGTTTTACGAACTCGCTGCGCAATTGGACATCTTCCTGCACGTGCGCTTTGGGCCGTACGTGTGCGCCGAGTGGGACAACGGCGGCCTGCCCGTGTGGCTCAATTGGATGCCGAACATGAAAGTGCGCTCGAACAATGCGCCATGGAAGGCCGAGATGGCGCGCTTCGTGAACTACATGGCGGAGATCGCGCGGCCGTTCATGGCGTCGAGCGGCGGGCCGATCATCATGGCGCAGATCGAGAACGAGTTCAACGACGAGGACCCCGAGTACATTGCGTGGTGCGGGGAACTGGTTCAGAGCCTCAACACGTCCATCCCGTGGGTCATGTAAGTTGTTGTCTTTCAATCCAAGCTTGTATGTTATTGCTCATGGACTACGGACCGAGACGCTCACTGGACATTGTCTGTTTGATCAGGTGCAATGGTAAGTCGGCGGCGAACACGATCCTCGCGTGTAATGGCGACGACTGCGTGGATTTCGCAGTAAATCAGACGCGCGATCGGCCACAGCAACCGCTGATCTGGACGGAGAACGAAGGCTGGTACGAGAAATGGGCCGAGAAAAGCAAGACCGACCGTGATAACGACCAGCGGTCGGCTTCCGAGATGGCGTTTGTGGTCGCGCGATGGTTTGCAGTCGGTGGCGCGGCCCAGAACTACTACGTATGTTGTCTGTCTTTCGTTGATCGGTCTATCATTGTCATATTCAGCTGGAATGAAATCTCACATGCTGAAACTTGTGCTATTGCAGATGTATCATGGCGGCAACAACTACGGACGAAGCGCGGCAGCGGGGGTCACGACCATGTACGCAGATGGCGCGAATTTGCACGCGGACGGCCTCAGCAATGAGCCCAAGCGCTCGCATCTCCGCAAACTGCATCAAGCGTTGATCAGTGTGAACGACATTCTGATGAGCAACCCGCGCCAGCTCCCATTCCCAAAGCCAATCAGTGATGGTGGTTGTGGTGCCTCCATGCTTCGAGATGATTGTGAAAAGTCGGATCTGCCACAGCGAGCATTTGTTTATGGCGACGGCAAACCAAGTCAGGGCCAAGTGGCTTTCCTCGAGAACACGGCTGACCATGGCGCAGAAGTCGAATTTCAAGGCGCGAAGTACTACCTGGCAGCGAAATCCGTGGTGATTCTAGCGAGCAACACGACCACAACAACAACACCATTGAATGTGTTGCTGTTCAACACGTCGAACGTGGCAGCATCGTTCCCGCACCAGCACCATCGCGTCTACTCGCCGCTTGTCGAAGAGACGATGCTCAAGTGGCAGACGTGGAGTGAGCTGCTCGGATCCAGGGGTGTGCCGCGCAAGACGCTCTTCAATGCGACACCTCTCGAGCAGCTCCGTGTGACGCGCGACAAGACCGACTACTTGACATACGAGACGAGTTTCCGCATGAAGACACCATCAAAGGCAGGCCAGAGAGTGGTGCTGTACTTTACAACGTGCGAGGCGAACAGCTTTGTGGTGTTTCTCAACCATTGGTACGTTGGCGAGCAGCACTTGGCGTACCCTGGCGGCAACTGCTCCAAGGAGTTTGCGTTCACACTGCCAGTGAAGGTGGAACCAGACGACAGGCAAGCGCAGAAGCGTTATCACCTAACGCTCTTCTCCGTGAGCCTCGGGATCTATTCGCTGAGCCACGATCACAAGAAAGGATTGACTGGCGGCGTGCGGATCAACGACGACCTGGACTTGGCGAGCCACGGAAACTGGAAAATGCTGCCTGGGCTTGTCGGCGAGCAGCTGGAGCTCTACGACCCAAGATGGGTCCACTCGGTCGAGTGGGAACCCGTCAGGACAGAGTCGCCCACCGAAGCGGACTCGGAAGATTACAATGACGATGAAGAAAATCGTCCCCGCTTCCCGCTCATGTCGTGGTACAAGACGAGTTTCCTACTCCCCGAGCCCGCGAGACCTACGCCCGAGACCTCGCTCATTGAGCACGTCTCGTCGATCCTGCTGGACTGCATCGGCCTCACGCGAGGGCGCGCGTTCATCAACGGCAACGACCTGGGTCGCTACTGGATGATCAGCGATGAGAACGACAAGTACGTCCAGCGGTACTACCACGTCCCCACGCAGTGGCTGCACTTTGACAACGCGACCGAGAACCTGCTGGTGGTGTTTGACGAACTGGGCGGATCGATCGCGAGTGTGCGGCTCGTGCTCTCGACCATGGTCGAGACGCCAAGTCCACGTCCAAGCCCAGCCAAGTTGAGGACTGTGCCAGTGATCACTGGCGAGTCGTGGGTTGCAGAAGAGAGCATCGAGTCTGAAGTTGAAGTCGAATCAGAAGCAGAAGCAGTGCAGTCTATCGAGTGAACCAAGCCTATAAATTCTGAATCGAAAGAGTCGAGTGCTGCTTGCTGACAAATATTTCCATCGAAAGGATAGAGTGCAAGCGGCTTGTGATAGTAAGTAGTGAGAGTGAGAGAGAGAAGGAACCCATTTGCCAAAGCGTTGAAGCTGGTCAAACTGCTGCGTTCCTGCCGTCGTTGGACTCGTATCCGCATATCCAGCGAAAGGAGGAAAGCAGCCATCTGTGAAACTCGACGCGGACGAATGGCATGAGGAACGAAAAGGCCACACAACATTTTCTTCTTCATATTTCTTCTTGAGGCAAATCATACATGTACCGAGAATAACCAACACTTCGTCGCACATTTTTCATTGCATTTTTTCCCTCCTGTCCCACACTCTATTGCTCATTATGATTGGCTTAAATGAATTGATTCGTAATTATCTACCAATTATATTAGTTACAACAATATCAATGAACCCTAAAACCTCGCGACATGAAAAAAAGTCTTGGTGAAAAAAACAACCAGCATCATCATTTTCATCATCATCATCACCACACCTCGCCAGCACCAATAGTACTAGAAAGCTGTCTTAATTTGACACTCAGGCCCAGGACGCGAAGCAGATAGAGGATAGATAGAAAAAAACCTGATTGCATGCTATCAGTTGGCATGAAGGTCCAGTCTTTACTGGAGCCATCCTCCCACACGTAAGTGTAAGCAAAGCGACCAGGTTTTCAGAAAACCAAAAACAAAACCAAAAACAAAATTAGGGCAGCGTCAATAATTTCCAACCAAATATTTTCGAAACCCTAAAGGACCATACAAACTCCCATATTAAAAAATACCAGAACAACAATAAAAAGCATACTACTACCACGCTCCGCCCGTTTCTACCCGGCACTGGCCATCACAACAGGGCGACGACGACCGACGCGACCCACCATTGTGAAAGCAAGAGAGAAGAAGAGGTAGTGAGTGAGTGGGTCCGTCCGTCGGCATTCGCCAAACAGCAGCCCAAGAGCTACGTACGTACTGAAGGAAGCGTGTCTGCTTGTGCGTCCGCATCCCTCCTGTCGTCCATTGCGACTGCGATCCGCACGCGCACGCGCCACCACACACCGCACACGTGCGCCTCCATTCCCGTCCAGTCGCTGATCTGCCCGAGCAGAGAGTAAATAAAGCGCGAAGAGCTACACACAACACAGACAACAACCATGTCGAGCTACACGTCCGCGGACTCACCCAAGGCCGGCGAGGGCGAGCGCTACAACAAGCTCGTGCAGGAGACGTCGGCGGCGATCGGCAGCTTCCACCAGAGCACGCGCGCGATCATGCAGAAGATGCTGATCCTGGGCACGCCGCAGGACAACCGGGCGAACCACCAGGAGCTCAAGGAGCTCACGGACAAAGGCAACAAGCTGGTCACGAAGATCAACAAGAAGCTGCAGGACCTGTACAAGTTCTGCCAGAGCGGTCCGCAGGCGCGCACACGGAAGACCCAGGTGAACAAGCTCTCGACCGACTTTAAGAACCAGTGCAAGAACTTTGAAGACACGTGCAAGAAGCTCGTGGAGGCGGAGAAGGCGGCGATCGCGCACATTCGACAGAGCTCCCACTCGTTCCGCCGAGAAGAGTCGCTCGACAACGGCGACAACCGACTCGAGCTCGGCAACTACAGTGAAGACAAGCTCTACGCGCAGGCGAACGTGACCACATACGACGAAGACGGTGCGTGTTTGCCATTTGCTTTTTCGTATGCGCGACATGTAGCAGTGATGATTTGCTGGGTATCCATGGCAATGTCACCTAACGAATGACTGTGCCTTTATGTGTGCGTTTGTGCCAAACAGACTTGATCCGACGGGAACAGGACCTGATCCACATCAACCACCAAGTGCGCGAGGTGAACGCGGCGTTCAAAGAGGTCGACGACCTCGTGACGCAACAGGGCGAAGTCGTTGGTATGTTGCCTGCCATGCTCTATGTTGCAGTGTAGTTGTATCTATGAGGGTGCTGACGCTGTGCTTGCTGATGCGATTGTGATTATGAAAACAGTGGAGATTGAAGAGAACACGGACCAGGCGCGTGACAACGTGGAAGGTGCGCTGGACAACGTGCGCCAGGCGGACATGAAGAAGGGTTACTGTGCGTGCTCCAAGACGAAGCTCATCTGCTTTGGCATCTTCGCGCTGATCGTCGCAATCTTGGTTCTCTCGCTGGTCCTGGGGCTCAAAGGCAAACCAAAGGCTTGATGAAGCAGAAATGAAGAGAAACGGAGGATAGCCAGCTCCACATGCAGCAGCAGTTAATTAACGCCATTTTACCAATATATGAAAATGAAAAACACGCGACAGCATTGATGTCATGGTCGGTGAACACGCGAGAATTCCTGATCTCCTGGAGCCATTCGCGAGCGGCACCTCCAATACTCAAGAAACGCCAGTGCACAGTGTTCCAGCGATAAGGAAGGAAGGCCACCGACGACAGTGGATGACCAGTGTGTTCATGCGTCCTCCCTCGTCTTCGAGAACGAAGGATCCAACGCTCTTGCTTGCTTGTATGAATAGCGCCAGTCACCTGGCTTCTGCTGGCAAATCGAAGGTGACCGATCATGCAGGCATTCAACGCCGCCTTTGCACATTCCCGACAGAGTGGAAAGGAGAAGCGAAGAATGCGGCTTTTTCGGATTGCATAGAAGCCACGCGTTCAATCCTTCACTCACGTGACGCAAAGTTGAGTCTCAATCTCAACCAACCCATCCGAGGGTGAGGGTCGAAAAAAATGCACCCAAAAGTATCCAAAGAAAATCACATGCTTTGGCCGAATGATCTTGATGAGCTTGCACTTTTGGTGATCACGGCGATCTTGGTGATCTTGCTGCTTAGTCGCAATGCAGTTGTTGATTTGGCTGGCAAAAGGTGAGGGCAAACGAAAGTAAAGGATTGAGGCGCACGACAGCAATGCCAACGTCCTGGTTGAGCGTTGGCCGTAGAAGACTGACAAACATGACGGTATTTACCTACTGTACTACATTGTGAGCACGAAGCGTGGTAAACTAGCGCTAGCTTTGAAGCTACCTGGATTGCAAAGCCCAAGCAAGCGAGTGGACAGGCGTCCGACCTTCGCCTAGAAATTTCATGCTGCCCATTACGGACACCTCTCATCACCTCTTCCAGCGATTTCACCACAACTCTTGGACAAGAAGACCATACGACCATACACTGCTGCAGTGCACGAAGTGATGGCTTCATGACGAAATTCGCCTCTTCTCTGTGATCACCAAGCAAGCTGTCAAAGAATCGCTAGGCGAGGGAGGACCCATCGTTGCCAATATTAACTGAAAAGTGCGATTTCTGGCGCACTCGTGCACGTGAATCCGAATCGCCGACATTGCGTGCGTGGTGGTCTTACTTTGAGCACTGTGGACTCATTTTGCTCACAGGTTGAACCAACCAACGAGCCACACAACTATGGTTCTCGCTGACGTGCTTCGATCGCTCGCTCCATAGACTTTTGGCTTCATGTTCCATTTTGCAGCAGTTGCTTACGACCATATATATATTGGGCTTTCTGTGGCTGTGTCAGAGTGATGGATCCATTGGCAGACAGAGCAATGGAGCCAACTCTATATTGTGGAAAATCCAAAAAGTGGAGCCACTTCGTCTTTCTTGAAAGCTCAGCCTGACCACAATTGCTCGCAGTGCACTGATGCATCAACTCAGCCATTGATACACAGGTAGCTGTACTAACAGGAAAGCAAGAACTCGAGACGCATTCATTCATTCCTGTTATGCTTTTATACTTGCCAACGAAACTCAACCAAACACAGCCTGCATGACGAGACTTCGCTTCCCCTCGCTCGCCTCAAACGCTTCAGTGCCCCATTCACATGCGAATGTCAGTGTGAACATGGCAGACAGTGTCCCAGCGATACAGAACCACACAAAGTGGAGATATACTTTGTTCAAAAGCGTCTCCGGCTCAACAAGAAATGGCTCGATATACCCAGACGAATGCTCCAGTCGCCTGGCGACAACTACAAGTACAACTTGCAAACGAAGGTGCGAGTAATAGCATTCACAGGGGGAAGCAATGCCAATCCCCCATTCCAGACACGGAGTGGGAAACAAACAAGCGGAGGTGGTTGGAGCTGTCCAAGATGCGATGCGACGTAAAAGTAGCATTTAACAGCAATTTGTGGTTACAGGATCTCCGAGAACGATTACACATAGACCTTCCTATAATGACCGTGCTGCATTAAGTGCTCCATAGCCTTTTGGATTCAGGTTCCATTTTACAGCATTTGTTTTATGCCCACCAGCAACATCTCTGTCATGAATCCAGTCCACGGCAATACAGCAAGCAGCACATGTGGTCAACTCAACTAACCTGAGATACCACGCGCGAAGCTGGCCACGACTACTAGTATAACAGAACCTCCAGGGCAAGATCGCTCACCTTCAATGCGTCTCTCCCTCGAGTCTGGGATGGCATATGAACAAACTCTCAAGAACACCCTGAGACACAGACCATCATTCACAACCATCTGTGTTTGATTTTTTATGTGGACTTGGGATAATCGGTTTATCCCAAGAGTTTGTTTTACCCGCAATGACTTCGATAGCCCAAATAGTTGTCCGTCCCAATCCAACTGGGATTTGTGAGTGATGGTCCATGGATGCATTTTTTTCACTGGTTCCGATGTCACGTGCTGGATTTTTTTGTGGACACGCTGCTTCAGAGCAGCACAGTGAAACACTCGGAGCCCCTCAGAGCCACAGGAGCGTGTCTGTTGGTGATCACATTGCTGCTGCTGTTGCTGCTGATTTCGCTGGTCCAGTTCCGAATTTGCCCTCGAGTCACCGAGAGCCAAATTCCAACCAGCTTCAGCTCCCATATAGGATCGAGCATCGAGCATCGGCAGCCCCAAGCTAAGCCCTACCTCTAGCCACCGCCTGACAAGCGCGTACTCGCAAAGCCGCTGATCAAGTGCGACGATGTGAAATTCTCCACGTCACGCGCAACCTGCGCACTTGAGTGAATGAACTCGCATGTCCCTTGCCACCAAGTCGGTGGCAGGGACCCCGCCAAGCTTTGCTTCAAAGAGCCGAAAGGGACGAAAGAACGGGAGTTGTTTGAAAGTGATCGACCACAACACCCGCCCGGCGATTTGCCAGCATTTCCTGGAATTGTGAATGAGCGATTCCGAAAGCCACTCTTGGTAGTGACAAATTTGATCTAGTGAGATTCTCACGGAGACCATAATCTTAGTTAAATAGCGTATTGCCCTGAAGTATATCCGAATACAGACCGATTTTGGCCATTCACAATTGTATCTAGTGTCTTATGATTAGAGCTCGAGCCAGAGCTGCTGGCGGTCTAGCCCAAGCATCAATTTTCTCACGATCTAGGGATCCGAGCGCAATATTCTATCATCAACATACTTGCTCACGAATGGAAAGAAAATGCAAGCAGAACCGAGCAAACTATACAACAGCCTTCCTCTCTTTCAATGGAAAATACACGCTCCTCATATTCATAGATTCCACCTCGAAACCACCGTTCGCTACTCAACGGCAGTGCGGAAGCTGGCCGTGTTCCATTAGTCAGTCACCTTTGGCTATGTTTGTTTGTTCTTAGCTTGAAGATTCAACCGCCACGTTTGGGCAGTTCCATATCATGCACTCGAGCTGAATGAACACGGATGTCTCTTCTTCTCCACACAAACGTATCTTAAGGCAAGACGGGGCTCACTAGGTTCCAGTGCCAATCGATTCGGGAAGAACGCAAACAAGGGACAATGTGCATGGCCATAAGATCGGGTGCATTGTTTTACTTATATTTAAACTTCACGTACAATTAGATGCCAAAGGCCTTACTCTTTTGGCTGAATTTTCTAAGGTACAAACACGTCTTCTCCTTTGTCAACCACGGACGGAGGTGTTTTCTCGTGTGTTGCTGTTCTTGTTTGCTCGGGATCGCTCATTCACAATCCCGAGAAAGAGCCACTGTAAGAGAGAGGCGAGCTCTGCCTCACTCTTCCGTATCACATCCGGAAGAGGAATGCCAAGAGTTCATGCCTATCTCTCTCATGTTGGTTGGCCCAGTGGCTCTTT
>JAADVN010000634.1:0-15320 GCA_023335535.1 Globisporangium spinosum | reverse complement strand
TTGTCCGTTCGGTAAGCAACCGATGCATCGCTGTTATAGAGTTCATGGGACGCAGGACACCGTATTAGCAACCGCTGATGCTTGCTTAAACGCTTTCATTACCAATGTTACCGGGGGTCTTATAAATATTCCCACCCAAAAAAAGCGATATTTTTTCCAGCTCCATGAGTTTTTGGTTTTGAATGCTGAAATTAACACTATGAACTGAACGCGTAAACAGGAGCAGCGTGTCCAAATTTCAGCCAATTTGATGAAGATTTTCGTTCACAACACGAAAAAGTCGGGTGGTCTTATAATCCCTGCCACCACTGTAATTGCATAATCACACTGCCTTTATATCGATCAGTTGGCAGTGTTTCCCTGCTTTCTAAATAGTTTTTCCTCTATAAACACATAACTTGCTTAATTGCATCATTCAATCTCTGAGTCATTTTTGCATACATTACGACAACACAATGGTGTCGCTCTATTTAGTCGATGTTGCATCCACTTTGGGTAAAGTTCGAGGGACTCGCTCGCTGAGCGCTTGTTGTTTTTGCCCACAAATCGGCACTCCGGTACACACTCGCTCGTACACATTCGCACAGAGAAGCTCAAGACCCGCAAGCAACTGGAAGCGCGATGGCGTCGCGCTCGAACCACCCGGTGTACCGCAACGGCGGCGACACCGACAACGACGACCTGGAGAGCGGCAGCAGCAACTACCACGCCATGTCCACGCAGCAGCTGGAGCAAAGACGCGAGGAGGACCTGACGCGCCAGGAAGGCATACTGGATCAGATCCACACGGGCGTGCAGGGGCTCAACCACCACGCGCGCGCAATCGGCAACGAGGTCGAGGGGCAGAATATCATGATCGACGACATTGACAACGTACGTATCCTATGTGTGTACATGTGTATGTGAGCGTTGTTTGCACAGTAGCACTTCGTGGGTTTGTTTGGCGTAACGTTGCATTTAGCATGGGGAAGTATCGCAATATGACGAGTGTATGATTTGTATGCGCTGACTGTTAATATAGCGAATGGACCGCGCGCAACAAGAGATTGAGCGACAAGACGCGGTCGCGCGCCTCGTGAACGCGCAGAAGAAGAAGGTACGTGACAAGTGAGCTTTCTGGAGTGATCATGTCGATGAGCCTGTGGTTGTATAGCGCCGAATGGTTTTTGCTTCTCCGCGACTGATGGCGCAGATTGTGGCTCATTACTTTTGAAATGACTGTTGCTGTTATGTGCGAAGGTGTGCAAGATATACGTCCTCATCGCACTGCTGGTGGTGATTTTGATTATTGTGTTGAGCGTCAAGTAAGCTCTGATACATCATTGGAGAGCTGAAATTCTTCGACCAGCCATATTGTTTTTAAAGCTCAGCTTCGTTTAGGGAGCACAAATCAATCCTTTCGCCTGCCATGTCAAGATTGACTCTCGAACCACGCACTCTATTGAACGTCAGGGCACTCAGGTACTCGAAGGTATTGGTGCTGCACACAGATAATCTCGCAGGAATCAAGTCTTCGAAGCGACTCAGTCAGCACGTTCCAAGGTGCAAGCATCACAGGCCCACCAACTCGCTGGGTTGGTGCGCGGTAGGTTGCGGCATGAAAGGTATTGAGGTGTCGACTGAAGATCAGATTGGCGCCGCCGCCTCGTCTTGCTGTCGCAGTAGTTTTTGACCCACAGAGTTCGCTGACGACGCGTTATACACCGACTGGCCAGTTACAAGTGCATAACGCAATACACGCTGCAAATGATAATGTTAATCTGTAGGAATCAATACACCATTCCGTCTGACACCACCTCCGCCGACATGACGAGCGAAGTCGAGGAGCAGATGTGTAGATACTATGTGTATTGTAGTATTATTTGTATGCGACGATTTTGCGAGGAAAAACGTTTCTTTACACAATTATAGCCAATCACAGAGCTCCATTTCACGGGAAGAGAACAAACAAACAATGGCATTTGCAAACGGCCCAGCCCGACTGACTGACAGTCAGCAGTAGCACACACAACGCGCGACAAGGTGACTGCAGCAAGCAACGAAGCGGCATATTTGCCCAGTAACTAGCGCCACCTTCTCGCTCTCTGTCTCTGTGTGCGTGGCGCCCACGCCATTTCTATATACACACAAATTGCCACTATCATGGCGAACCGCTCGAACCACCCGATGTACCAGAACGGCAATGGCGCGCACGACGACCTGGAGAGTGGCAGCAGCAACTACACGGCCATGTCCACGCAGCAGCTGGAGCGTCGGCGCGAGGAAGACATGGCGCGCCAGGACGCGCTGCTGGACCAGATCCACACGGGCGTGAAGGGGCTTAAGAGCCACGCGCACGCGATCAACGGCGAGGTCGTGGAGCAGAACGTCATGATCGACGACATCGGCAACGTACGTCTTGAACTGTGTGGCTCTTTGCTTTCGTTTTGGCTCTCTGTTTGTGCGTGTAATATGGAGTATAAACTATGAGTATTTGTGATGTGTGATGTTATTATAGCGGATGGACCGTGCGCAGCAGGACATTGAGCGACAAGAGGCCGTCGCGCGCGAGGTGAACTCCAAGAAGAAGAAGGTGAGCGATGGTTATGGTTATGGACTCGTTTGCTATGCATCAGTCCATTACAATGATGGGATGTTCGCTAGCACGCGTTGTTATCTGCTATGCATCGTTCGTTAAAACTGACTCTGCGTCTGTGTGTTTTATTGGCTGTAGGTGTGCAAACTGTACGGCATCATCGCAGTGCTCATCGTCATTTTGATCGTCGTGTGGGTGATCCCAGGACCAAACTAGAGAGGATTCAAATGCATTCGCCATCGAACTCCTCGCTCATCTCTCTCTAGACCTCTCTGTCCGCCTCCACCTCCACTATCTGCATATTGTGTATTTTGGCGTTGTAATGACCCCACGCAACAATCCAAAGCCTACCCATTATCCTACGTACTGACGTCTTGTTCTCCGCGTAATTGTGCCAGCTTTTTTGAATGCCTCATGGCCCCCTCTTTTTGAGCTCTGAGCAGGAAGCACCACTGATGATAATTCACTCTAGGCTGGATAGCAACCGTGCCGACACAGAGCCAATCGTGCCATGCAGCTCATAGTTTGACAGCTTATTATTCGCAATCGATGATGCAATGTGTCCCCACTCTCGACAACGCCCAGCGTCATGGAATATACTTCAGCAAATTTGTTCATCTTCTCGCTCTACCACTACCACAAGACTTTTGAAATGACAGCAACAGGTAACCACGCCGTGATACAGATAATTTTCTTCTTTCACTTCCATTTTAAGTTCAAAACAGTCTACAACTACTCACACACACGTATTAGAAAGCCGCGACGAGCGCCGACACGCACACAAGCACCACTGCCGATGCCACAGTGCTCGTACTCGCACCCGATGTACCAGTGGACACCACAGCGCTCTCGGAGGAGTCGTCCTCGTCGTCATCTGGTGGGGTTCCTCCGGTCGTAGGCGCCGATGTCGCGGATACTGGCGCGAGCACGTCGTTGATCGTCTCTTTCCCAGAGGACGTCGAGTTCCCGCTTGTCGCCGAAGTTCCCGACGTTCCAGTTGTACCGGAGGTAGAGCACCCGGCGATGAGCTTGGCGTTGCTCGGGGTCTTGGTCTTGTCGCTCGGGTGCGAGATACCGTCCGTGATGAGACCAGCAGTGGAGGTTGGCGTCCACGTGCAGCACGGGTCACCCAGTTCCTGTCCGTTCGTGAAACCATCACCGTCGGTGTCCGCCATGCAAAGCTCCTTGGTCCATGCGTTGCCGGCCTTCTTGAACGCCTTGCCGAAGTCGTTCACGCCTTCCATACCCGCGGCATCTGGGTGGCCCACCGCAGGGGCGTCTGGCACATCCGCACCGTTCGGCATGAGCTTCATGTACCTGGCGTATGCGTCGACTCGTTGCGAGGAACCGGCGATCGCGAGGAGCACGGTGGTGAAGACAAGCTGAGGCTGCATGGTCTTGATATTAATAGACTAGGCCCTTAGGTGGATTGAGGGCTGGATGTGCTCACAAGCTGGCAGATCAGAGAATGGCAATGAAGAGGAGAGGCAGACCTGGTGTGTTTCTTGTATGCGGTGGTCGAATAGACGAGAATGGAATGGTGGACTACCTGACCGACTGACTGACTGTGGCGCATGGTGGTAGGCATCCTGCTGTTATGATAGCGATGGAAAAGGAAGGAAGCAGCGCATCCAGCACATGCTGGTGGGGCTTCTGCGATGCCATCTGCCAGAGCGACGATAACGAATGGCACACTGGCTTCCGATGCGTTGATGGGCCTCTGATATTAGATATTGCGTCGAAAGCAGGAAGTTGGGTATCTTATAAAGGCTAATTGGTGATTGAGTAATCTGTACGAAGGGGTTATTATGAATCATAGAGAGGCATTTTGGTGGAGGCATGTAAAAACGCAATTTGGATCTTGGTGGGTCTGACACTGCTGACGTTGTGATCTGGCTGAAGAGACACGAACAAGATTGAGAATCTGATTGTGGCCTGATTACTGGATGGAATGGATAACGTCTTGATACTTGGTACCAAAACAAGTCGTACAATGGGAAATCTGGACACTTTGGTATCAAGATTCTCGCGTTGTCGAACCTCTCCGCATGGCTTCGTGATGAGCGCGCACGAATAGCAAATCCTTGGTGTTTGAAGACCACACTCGAGCCATTTTGGTGGTCTCTCACAGGCGTTGGTATCAACAAAATCTTCCTTTTGGTATCAATGATGGTACCATGACCTCATTTTTGTCACATGCAACCTCCGCATTTCGACGGTATTCGGTATCAGCTGCACGCACAACGCAATGGGGACGCAATGGGGACTTGCAAGATTGGGGACTTTGGTTTATTTTTACTGATTAATAGTATAATGGAAGGATTGATTGATTGGCTCAGAACACGTACACAAACACACTTGGGAAAATGTTACTGCTCGCGTAAAGTACTCTAGAACGCGGAGAGGAGAGCCGACGCACACACTACCGCGACAGTCGCAGCGAGCGAAGACGCTCCGTAGGTACCGGTGGTGCTGGCAGCGCCGCTCGTGGTGTTGGTGCTGCTGGCGGTGCTGTTCTTCTTGGTGCCGGTTGGCGTTGGGGTCATGGAGTTCATGCTGCTGCTGTTCGAGGAGGAGTCAGCAAAGTCGTCGATGGACGTGGCAGTGGACGCGTTCGGCGACGCCGTGGCGGACACTGGCGCGAGCACGTCGGTCACGGTCTCCTTTGGCTTGGTGGTAGCGGCAGCAGGGGCGGCGGTCGTCGATCCGGCAGTGGTCGCCGTAGAGCACCCAGCGATGAGCTTGGCGTTGCTAGGGGTCTTGGTCTTGTCGCTCGGGTGCGAGATACCGTCCGTGATGAGACCAGCAGTGGAGGCTGGCGTCCACGTGCAGCACGGGTCACCCAGTTCCTGTCCGTTCGTGAAACCATCACCGTCGGTGTCCGCCATGCAAAGCTCCTTGGTCCATGCGTTGCCGGCCTTCTTGAACGCCTTGCCGAAGTCGTTCACGCCCTCGGCGCCCTCCGCGTCGACGTGACCGACCGCAGGGGCGTCTGGCACAGCCGCACCGTTCGGGATCAGCTTGACGTACTTGCCGTACGCCTCAACGTGCTGCGTCGAGCCGGCGATCGCGAGGAGCACGGTGGCGAAGATAAGCTGAGTCTGCATGATTGAGATTGTCTCTGGTGGATTGGTGCTGATGAAACTGGAAAGCTGTGTGTTCGAGGAGGCAAATTGGAGAATGAGTGAATAAGTGACTGAGGTAGCTAGGCAGCTTGGTGCTTTGGTGAGGACCTTATTCGACCGATTGAAACCGGTTGGTAGTCGAAGAGCCATTCAGTATCGTACATACCTGTACTGGTACCGAATTGACATGCACAAATACATACAGACGACGTGATTGCCCATGTGTGGTACCAGCAGGTCGGTTGATACTTCTTGAAGATCCTAAAATGATTGTGCCACTGCAGAGCGCATCCATCCAGGCGCATTCCACGTCGCCAGCTGGCTATAAACCGTGGGACTATGACCTCTCATAATGAGTAGAGGTTCATTATTCGTATCGCCATATTAACTTGTTTTAAAGAGTATTTATTTTGAGAAGTTGTAGTTATATGCAATGAAAAAGGGTTTTTGGTGGTCTGGATCTCGACCAAACAGACACGAAAGAAAGCCCAGAAAGACAGACACCACCGCAAACGACACAATGAGAAGCGCAGACGCGACTGGCATGAGAACAACCGCTGGTGATTACAATTATTATTGAGTGGCGGCATTGCCACTTGGCTCTCTCGACACGTTCGTGCGGTCGCCATGCTGCTGGGGGGGGTTAGGCTACAAAGTTGAGCACCGCCATAATAATCACAGGTGATAGATAACATTAGCGTCGTTGTGAATTGTGAATTGAGCCCCAGGTGTCGTCTCGGAACTTGGTTCCTCGGTCGGTTTTCCTTCTTTCGTCAGCAAGCTTCAGTTAATCAAGTTCATTGGCTTTTCGGGTGGTCCTGTCGTTCGCAACTTAGCCCGGGTAAACGATAAGGACACGCACCCAAGTGGCTTGGGGACACTGACTTCCTGAAAGCCATGTGGATGGGTGGGGCGGAGACCATCACAACGGCTTTGATCGACGCACGCGGATGAGATCAGCAAGGTGGACGGACGCCAGGCCAGACAGCCAGCATCGGGTAATACTAAACACCAGCTGAAAGTATAGTTGACTCCTACTGTAATTATTAGAGAGCCATTCAACACTGCGTTGGGCAGGAAGAGCTCTCGAGGAAGAGCTCCCACGCTCAAATCCTACAGACGCTCCAACTTCCTCCGCCTCTGGATCGCATTCGTCAGCACACTGAAATCAAGCGGCCTTGGGGAGAAACGAACGAGCTCATACAGCTAGTTGATTAGAGCTCTCTGTTTCAGCTTCAGCTTGAAAGTATTGTACACAGACCGAGAGAAATCATGGGAGGTGTCGAAGATTGTGTCTGTAACGTGTAGCCACGATTGACACTCCGTTACATCTATCAACCATGCCTTTCGGAAATTGTGGGAAGGTACTCGCCCTGGAAGATCGGCAGCGCCTTCGTTATTGTCCGGACGTGCGTGCATTGCGATTCGTATTTTTGCAGCAGCATCTCCACCCCAGCTGCTAATGTCCAGTCGCAATAGCTTCAGGACGAACGACTGACTTTGCGTATCGTCAGATTTTGCAAGAGAATACACACCATTGCGGCGGTGTTCTCATTCGACAAAGGGCGTATATAGACTCATTACAGGTACTCTCCGTCGATGACGCACGACTCAAAGCAAAACAAACGATTCACTGCATTGCAGCCATCTTCTCACCCCAGTCGTCGCTCGAATGAGTTCGTGGCATTGAGGGCAACACAGCCAACGCAATGCCCGGATCGTGTCGCCGTCATTGCGCAATGTTCAAGCAGAGTGGCCTGTCGCGCTTGGAAGCACTGTAAAACACACGGAAAGCTATTGCGGTCCATGTTGTAGCACCACTGGCTTCTCCAGCTTCAGTAGATCTCCACCACACTGCGCATCAGTTTGTCCGAGTAGGACTTGCCTAGCGACAGCGGGAGGTCAGAGTGAGGACACTAAGCTCCGTTTCGCTTGCATCGAGCGCTCGATTGCCGCCCGTGTCAGCGGTGCATACTTCGTCTCCTGGTTTCTTCGCACTGTGGGGCACACAGCGCGCAGGTGCTCTTTGGTGTTGAACTCTTGTTGAGTTGGTTGGTACTGGGCGAACGTGCTGCTGGGAGACTCATTCAAATGCACCACCGACGTGTTACCATACTGGGCTTGACGCCGCTCGCTGGTGGTCAGGAATCTTGGGAGTTTCTTGACAGCAGTGACACTCTTACGCAGCGCAGTTCGTCGCAGTGAGACCCAACGGCACGTCGATCATGTCATAGGGACTCTGGAACTCGTGCAGCCAACTCGCGGATCCCCGGCACACCATCAGAGTCCAGGAGGTGGCACCCAAGGTGGCTCGTTACCAGTAGAGCTGGACGCATACAGCATGTCTGTGCGCATTGCTTGGGTGTGCGAGCAAGCCTCGTTGTGATTGCAATGTGTTACGATGAAGCCCGTCACTGAGGAGTCGACTGGATCTGCGCCTTGGATCATCGGAAAGCGCACCGCAAGCGGCGCAAGTGATACAAGTGGAGTCTACTAACACACGCACAGCAGCAGGTGCCCTTGCACACGCAAGCACTAGAGCGTCAAGCACACTCTTCATCTCATCGCTCATCATTGCTCTTGGTCAATGAGCTTTCTAAGTCTGGTCCCCAAAGCGTCACACGACCGTCACTCCCATCTCCTTCTCATTCATTGGCTGTAAGCATTTTCTTTTTATTCAATAAATGCCATATTTTACCGATTTAGTCGTTATTTATTGGCTGAAAATGGCGCAGTCAGTTGATTGGGAGCCAACGATCTGCTGGTTGGCAGCGGACGCGAAGAGCTACAAGGCACAACAGAGGCAAGACAGTCACGAGAACAAGAACAGCAAAGCAATCGAATTGAATCGATCGATCGATCGCTCTCGCTCGCTGCCCACCACCTCTAGATCCCCAGAGCAGACTCCCACATCCACAGACACATAGACAGCATGGTCGTGAAAGCGTCCGAGATCGCCCCTGCGGCGTACGCGACCGACAAGTCGAGCGAGGTGAAGAAGGAGGACGACCTGGTGTACGACCTGGGCAACCTCGCGGCGTTCGACACGCACCCGTTCGCGTACACGAACGAAAAGGAGCTG
Source organism: Globisporangium spinosum (assembly GCA_023335535.1). NCBI lineage: Eukaryota > Oomycota > Peronosporomycetes > Pythiales > Pythiaceae > Globisporangium > Globisporangium spinosum. The sequence goes on along the minus strand of JAADVN010000634.1, from coordinate 6,538 downwards.
GCGCTGCACGCGCGCGAGAACGTGCAGTTGCTGATTAACCAGATCTTCGATCTGCCGCGCGAGATGTCGGACATGGGTCCGCTCGCGAAGCTCCCGGAGCCGTCGCTCACGATCCCGCGCGAGAAGCCGCTGCCGAAGCCGAAGGTCGAGACCAAGTGGGAGAAGTTCGCCAAAGAGAAGGGCATTGACAAGCGCAAGAAGAGCCGCATGCAGTTCGACGAGGACAAGGAGGAGTGGGCGCCATCGTGGGGCTACAAGCGTGCCGGCGACGACATGAAGGACTGGGCAGTGGAGATGAAGGCCGGCGACACCGCGGACCCGTGGACCAAGCGCAAGCAGGACAAGCGCGCGCGTGTGGAGAAAAACCTCAAGGCGCAGGCGAACAACCTGAAGCAGGGGCGTGGCAAGCAGGGGTCGGGCAGCATGAAGGCGCCAGCGGGCATCCCGGTCGAGTTGATGAACACAGACGACGTCAAGGCCAAGCAGCGCGGCAAGGAAGGTGTGTCCAAGACGCTCGAGAAGGTGCAGTTCTCGACCGCGTCGATGGGCAAGTTCGATAAAATGCGCGACGGCGAGAAGGAGCGCAAGCTCACGGGCAAGCGCAACAAGTTCCTGCCGCTCACGGGCGCCGAGAAGACCGAGAAGGAGCGCAGTATGAACGTGCTCAAGCACGTGCTGGGCCGCGAGGAGAATGCCGGCAAGCAGAAGGGCAAGGCTCACGACGACGACGACGACGAGGTCGGCGGCAAGCGCAAGAAGGTGCGTTTGGTGTATGATGGTAACGACCCTGTGTTTTGTGTACGATTGATCGTGAGGCTGACGAACATTGTATTGTGGATTGCGTTCTATTGCTATAGCGTGGAGGCCCAAAGCTCAAGAACATCACCAAGGGCCACGCAAAGAAGGCGCGAAGCAGAAAGTAAACAAAGGGGAGACCGTCGCACGCACCACACTTTTATATACCAACCCCAGTGGGTCAGGCTGGAGCGAATGGGTTCCCTCATATGCCTCCTGCTGGCCTTCTGGGGCGTCGTCACATGATAGAGCGCACCACGCATTTAATATGTTGTATAACAAATTCCTCTTTTTTCTCTTTCTTTCGTTGATGACGATGGCTCTGAGATGTGCGTGCTTTATGAGATTTGGAGGCTGGCTGGCTGATTATGAGTTAGGAAATACAAGTGGGGACTAGGAATAAGGAAGGACAACTCAGCTTTCTCTTTTTTCATGGTAGCTGGACTTTGGTGTCGAAGTTGCCAGAGCAGCACAGGCTTGGAAGTCCTCGTGGTCGTTTAGTTTAGCCACAACAGCCACCACCCACTACAGCACAATATCATCCCAGGTGCATCATGTACATGAGTACCACAACATCGTTAGCTAGAGATCTTCAATCAGGTCGGGAGGGAGGGAGCTTAAGAGAACAGTGAGATTCGAGAGTAGTGGACGTACTCGGCTGGTTGATCGGTCCTCTGTGGCTGATCCTGCCCATGGGGCGACGTGGGCCTCCTCTGGTGTTGCTTCTGCCGTTGTTGTTGCCGTTCGATCCGTTGCCACCGCGACCAGAGCTTGATGCTGACGCGCGAATCGCCGCAGGGTCCTATCATATACAAATTACACACACACAGGACAAGACACCATCAGTCAGATCTCAAATACCACAGCTTTACCCCACAGACAATAGAGAAGCCAAGAGAGCTTCCCGCAATCAATGGTAGACGTACTGAGAAGATGGAGGACGCACTGGATCGATGATACCGCATCAAGTACACACACATTGTTAGATCTTGGGCATGTGTGAGCAACAGAAAGAGCCACGAGCCACGAGCTGCAGGTACGTACAAGAGCCCGATGAAGTTGATGATCCCCCAGAAGAAGTCGGAGACGATGGACACGCGCCACGGCGAGCGCTTGGCCACCACGTCTCCGCCCGTCACGTACGTCATCTCTCTTTTTTTCTCTCTCTCTCTCTTGGTAATAGCTCTGCTTTGGAAATAATGCCTTTTCACAGACAGACAGACACGAGACCTTCTATCAAAAACCAGCAGAACTGAATAATTATTCGGTTTTATGTGGAGGCTGCAAAATGCTGAGCAAATATTTTATAATCATGGTGCAGTATTTGTATGCAAGATTCGATTCTACATTTCGCAACAGTCAGCAAAATAAAAAATATATCATTTTGAAAAGCTCGATTATTAAAAATTGTGACTTCCGGCCGGTTATACTGACTTGAAAACCGGTAATCTACCGGTTTGCATGCGATGTGTGGATGGCGCCGAAGCTCTATTGGCAAAGAAACACACAAACGACCAGATAGCGATCATGGCGATGGCGATGGGAATGACGCGCGTCTTCGGCTGCTCCGTGGCGTCGGTGGCCGGCCGCGTGGTCGGCGTGTCGCCCGCGATGAAACAGATGCAGGTGCAGATGAACCGCGAGTCCGTGTTCGCGATCTCCAAGCGCTTCGCCAGTAAGAAGGCCGGCGGTTCGACCAAGAACGGCCGCGACTCCGAGTCCAAGCGTCTGGGCGTCAAGAAGTTTGGCGGGTGCGTTTGCGCGTACTGTTGATCTCAATTTTTCACTGTGTATTGCTGTGAACGGGCGCATGTATCTCTCTTGATGGTGGTCGCATGATGCTAATGGTCGTGCTGTTATTGTTGTTACTGTGTGTACTTGAATGTACAGCCAGAGCGTGGTGTCGGGCAACATCATCATCCGCCAGCGCGGCACCAAGTACCACCCGGGCCGCGGCGTGGGCATCGGCAAGGACCACACGATCTTCGCGACGCGCGACGGTTTCGTGCGCTTCTGGTACAACGTGCCGAAGAAGCGCCAGGAGGTGTCGGTCAAGGACACGCGCGAGCCACTCCGCGTTGTTGCGCAGAGCTCGGCATAAACAGGAAGAACAGAGATTTGATAATGGAAGCAAGATGCAAGAGAACGAGCGAGCGAGAGCGACGAGTTTTTAGACACGAGCGATGATGCTGTTGTTGCTGTTATGTTGAGATGGGTTGTGATGTGACGTGGCTTTGCTGCTTTTGACAGATGCGTTGCTGAGGAGCTCATTCATATCTTATAGCCTGCTGTCGTGGATGTGGACGAACCGAGACCAAGTCCCAGGTTCTCAGCGCATGTGTGCAGACTCCTCTCAGCTGCCTGGTAGACTGACTGCAGCACACCAAGAGCTCGCGCCTGACCCTGAAGTGTTCTCGCTTACCGCTTGATGGAAGCGAGGATGAACTTTGGTGGTCTCATCCAGCACCTTATAGCCGTCATGGACGTTGTTGCTCTTTTGCGCCATGGCTCCACGGATGCACAACCATGCTCCGACATCAGGAGAGACAACTTAGCGACAGAGAATGGAGCCACACATACACGCAATACAGTCGTAGGCAGCGCGTTCGATCAAGCCCCCACGGTCAAGATGCAAATTCACGACAGTTTGGGTCAGTTCATCTGAATGGAAACTTTGTGGCATACGCTTAGAAACACATCTCCCTCCATTCTACACAGAGCGAAGTCTCGCCCATTGAGGAGGCAAAGCGTCCATCTGTGTGTCGGAGCCGTAATCGACACTTCACGTGTGGAAGAGATTTTACACGTGGTCTGCATGGGAAATGCGACCATTTCCTCCACACAAACCAAAAGCGATCTTTCATTCATCAAGAGTCACCAGGCCGGCCACACCACACTCTACGTTTCCTTCTGTACATTTAAAAACTGCATTGGACAGTCCTGGAACAATCAATTTCTCCTACGGCGCGCCTGTTCTCTCTGATTGCCTCCATTCTTCGATTATCCATCCGCCTCACGAAGAACAGCAGCTTCACAGCCCGATCCACGATCCAGTCTGGGCCTAAGCCAACCATCATTTCCAAAGCCAAATGCTTCGAGGCACCACGTCGGCCGCATTCTCACTCGAGCAGTCCACCGAAGCGACTGGCGCCGTCCAACAGGTCAAGCAGATTCAATCCCTCATCGTCACGGATCGAGTGCTGATCCAAGACACCCAAGCCCAAGGCGCTGCGACTGTAGACGTAAATGTGGACGACATCGCGTTGGCCGCCGCTCAGCTGTATCCGTTTGTGATCGAGAAGGCGTCAAGTCATGGTGGTGGTGATGGAGATGTCCCCAAGTTGGCACCTCTCGAAGCTACGCAGCTATACCAGGACGAGCTAGATACGAAGAAAAAGAAGACAAACAACGTCGAGCTGCCGCTGGACCCACTCAACCCGATGTGGGGGAGACCAAGTGACCGTGATCCCACGCTAAACGCTGCTGCAGACTTTGGTGTCCCGTCTCGACTGCTGCTACAGAACAACAACAACAACGATGAGAAGAGCATCGCCATGCTGAGCGGCGTGTCAGCGATCACCACGATGGCAGCAGAGTCCGATCTCCTCCAGCAGCAGTTCTCAATGCTCCTAGTAGGAGGGCTAGTGATGTTCGTGGTCGCAGGCGTGATCGTAAACAGAGCGCGACGCAGCAGTGAGAACAAGAACAAGCAGAAGGCGTGTGAAGATATCGTGCTTGATGACGATGATGATGACGGCGATAACGAAGAAGGGTATGCGCTCATCAGTTAGCTCTTATGCACAACGTTGGCTCTTATATCACTTCACAACGAATGGGTGTTCCTTTACATACGTTTATTGATTGACCATTAGAACTCTTCTCGTGGCTGTAGGGCCTGTCGTCCTAGCTCTGAGTTCACTTCCAGTTGGACGTATGCTCCTGGACTGACGCTTTTGTCCTGGTCTTCGTGGTCGTTGTCGGTGTACTGCTGGGGACTTGGGACGGCCTGGACGTGGAGCTTGTCGTGGACGCAGCTCCCATGGACATCATTGAGTAAGGAACCAAGGAGCAGAATGACGCTTCCAATGAGGATCACAGCAAGGCGCTTGGAGGGAACCATTGCCACTTTCTTGGCTTGATGATGGAGACCTGTTGATTGGGGGGGGCAAATGAGAGACTGGGCGACAGACGCGTCCACACCATAACTTCTTGCGTGGCAAGAGTGCTGTTCTGATCATGGCGCTAATGAGAGCAGGGGGAGGAGTTTCAGAACTAAAGGCTCTTCAGATACCACTTGACCACATGACCTCACACGTTGAAAGCGATCTTTTGACACACTGTACCTTGGTTGGCTGTCGCCTTGGTGTCTGGTCTTCCTTCCTATCTCGATTAATCAGTACTTCGGTGTGATTTTAATCTATTGTTGCGTGTTTCACGTAGCTCTATAACTCGGTAAATGAGGTGTGGAGATGAGCAGGAAGCTGCTCGCATACAAATGTCAAGATTGACATCACTCCCACAGAAGATACACCCTCACCTTGTTCCACAATCCAGACTGGAGGAGAACACGAGTAAGTGGGAGAAGAGAAGAAAGATAGAGAAGAGCGCGCAGTCTTCGTAATCCAGCGCAAGCAACAGGACCAACATGCACGATGGACGACACGTACATGGAGATTGACAAGCGGCTCATACTCGGCATGATGGATCTCAACGTCAAGGAGGCGCTGGACAAAGCCACGAGCCTGTGCGTCGCGATGCGCGAGAGCGCCGACTATTGCAAGCGTTTGCTGGGTCACCTGCTGTTCCTGAAAGACGAGCTGCCAAAGCGAAGAAGCGAGATAGTTGGCACAGAGTACAGCGTGGTGCCAATGTAGTTTGCGAACATGATCGGTCTTGTGATCCGCTTTCTCAAAAAGTTCTCGCTGAAGAAGCTCTTGCAGCGCATCACGGCGAGCCGGGTGATTCAAGAGGGTATGGAACGACTGCATACAAAGATTGACGTTGTGTTTGAAGCCGTCGGTCTCTCGAGCGTCCCTGAAATGACCGCGTGGAAGGAAGAGAGAGAAGCAGACATGGCCAAGCTGTGCATGAAACTGGAAGAACTTGCTCAGGATCGAGCCAGCCTCGTGGATGGCGTCTCTCGAAGCTCGCTGGAGGAGGCACTAACGGAGATTCAGTTTGAGCTTGAGCGTCAGCAAAGCCCAAACGAGTTCACCGAGCTGCTGAAGAGAGTGTTCGCCATGGTCGTGGAGTAACAGGAGGCCGTCACGATCCCTGAAGTTCCAGACTGGTTCATCCGTCGTGACGACATCGAAATGGGAGAGGAGTTCGACATGGGTGCTTTTGTGTCTGCGTACAAGGCCAAGTGGGGATCGCAGAAACCGAAGTCTGTGTCAAGCAGTTGTACATGGATGGCCTGGAGACACAGAGAGATTTTATCCGACAAGCTGCGATCTGGTACGGGCTCTCGTACTCCAACGTCATCAAGATGCTCGGTGGGTGTCACGTCGGCAAATCCTACCTCTTCGTCGCAGAGCTTGCAGTGAACGGCAACTTTGTCGATTTCTTCAATCAGGACGAGAACAAGAGCAAGATGTGGAGACTCTCCCATCAAGCTGCTCATGGGCTCGACTACCTCCACAGCTAGCGAATTGTTCATAAGCGGCTCAAATGCCGCAAGCTCTTGGTTGCTGAAAACGGGACAGCGAAAATAGCCGACTTCTTTCTCAGCGACCGTGAGCAG
>JAADVN010000633.1:0-15348 GCA_023335535.1 Globisporangium spinosum | reverse complement strand
CCCCCCCCCCCCCCCCCCCGCTGAGTCTTTGACACAGGCACAAACGCTCGACTGACATAATCACGAATTCAAAGCCACACCACACATTGCTTTGATCTGCTCGCTCTTCATTCTTCGTCGTCCTCTGATTCATCGTAGTTATCATCTTCTTCCACATCTCGAAACACTGCTGCGCTCGCAACCGCACTCCCATCTTCATTCAAAGGCGTCTCCAGCTCCTCTTCCAGCGCACGCATAAGTAGCTCTTCGACGTCACCGCTTTCTTCATCAGTTTGTTCTATAGAATATTGCACGATCGCTACTGCTGCTGCGACAGGTAACGCCGGCACTGATGCGGAATTCGGTACTGGCAGCTCTTTGGACGACGACTGCGCGCTCTCTGTACAGGACGATGACTCGTGGAGGCGGTTGGCACTAGTTGCTAGTACACGAGACTCTGCACATGCGCCTGGTGCCTTTGGAACCATTCTCTGCGCTGGTCCTTCGCCGGTGGTGGTGCTGCTGCTCTCCTCGCGCGGCCGCTTCGTCGTCACCTTCGTCTGCTCCATTTTCCACACTTTCGCAAATAATTGCATTTGTTGGCCTTTCACTTTTTGAGAAATGAAAAATCAAATTGAAGCCATACATGTTTCACAGAAATACAAAAATAGGCATATCTGGATGGCGGGCTGCCAATCGATGAAGGTGTCGCGCACTTGGCAAACGCAAAGCGCACCTGCATGCACCGTTAAACAGAAATCCGTCTTCCAGCCGGTCATCTGCATGCAATCAGTCAAATATGTGCAAGCGCCGCGGCAGCTATGCTGTCACATCTCAGTCATCCCTGTCATCACCATTGTGGCCATTGTGGCCATTGTGGATCCCAAGAAATATACGTACATCCGGATAATGGGAAAAACACGACAACCGACGAGATGGCAACATTATCCTCTCCCCAGTTGAATCAACAATTTCGCGTCACAGCTTCGCTCATTGATCTACCTATATATGTAACCGCCTTTGCATATAGCTGTATCGCATTTGCTCTTATTTCTTGTCTCCCTCTGCAGTGTAGAAGATAACATTTTTTTGGCAAAGTAGGTTGGTTCTGATTGGTGGCAGTCCAGTATACCTGGCACTTCAAGTATACAAGTGCTGGATTCAAAGGATTCACTGTCCCTTTTTTGCTCTGTATTTTATTTCTCCTTTGATTTGACTTTGGAAAGGATATTGCATGTTGCATCATTTAAACATGGAGCATGTAACATCTGTTAGACAAAAAAGGGGATTTAGGTTGTTCCTAATATTGAAGCTGGCCGTCACCTAATCAAGTTTTTTAAGGAAACGGTCTCCAGAGTATACTTCCAAATTGACATGTATACTGACCCATCATCGCAAGTTGAGGTTTATGAATTCGTGACCCAACCAACTAAGAAATAAGGCAACACAATCTTCCCACTTTTTAAAGTGTGTGAGGGATTCCATCCTCGTTTTAAGATAAGGCTGATCTGATTGGTTGCTTTTTCAAGCATTACAACAATTACTAGAGAGGGCACAATTGATAGTCACAGTTTCTGTGATTGTTTTGGAGAGGTCTTCATCACCTTTACACACAAAGATGAATTAATATACCAGCAGACGCTCGCCTCATATAGTCGTAACAATGTATATCAGAACGGGATGTGAGTGCCTCGCTGTTCGGTGATGAGAAGAGCGCCGCCATCCACCTTTTATTAGCGGCCAGCTATCTGCTTTTGTAGATGTCATATGAGAGACCAATTTGAACTCTTACTTCAGTATTTCCCAGAAGTAAACGAAACAACTGGCTGTAGCTGCTGCTGGCGCATTTACCTCGTCACCAAACCAACTTCGGCTTTTGTCGGTTTTGACAAAAGTTGTGAATATAGATGTTTAGGTTTTTATGGATCAATTATTTTTGAGCCAGGTATGTGGTCCTTGCAACTGCACATAGACCCATGTCACTAATACACCCTTTGTAATCAGAATAGACACCCATTATTGTGCTACCTACTCAGTGTGATAATGTCGACACGGCAAATAAGAGGTGTTTTCGATTTAGTTTTTGTTTTGGACAATTTTAGATGCGATATGCAGTGACTTTTACTTGAGATTGTCTACAATCTCAAGTAGAGCGAGATTGTCTTCACCAAAGCGCTTGTATCTGTATACTCAAACTGAATCAGAGACTCTAATTCAGCCAACCAGAATCCGTTTAAAATCTCGAAGCAGATTTAAACTGCTTTTTATACGCTATATTGGTTTTTTGTATGCCACGTGCAATCAGAGGCCGGGTGCCCGAGATCACGTCGGCCATACTGAAACTCAATACAGCATATAATAAACAGTTCTTTAGAACAGTTTCGGAATCTAGCCATTTTAGGGAAGAAGTCCTGACAACCGGAGCAAATGGAGACTTTAGAGATGTCTTGGCACACTGTGCCTAAAAACTCGTTTGGAAGTGATTAAAACTCGTTGCATTCGGGGAGGAGGCACTATTTGTATACTAATGCCTATTTTGCCAGCTGAGTAAGTCAATTGCGTATACTTGCTTGATCTTCAGACAAACTGAGAGCAGAGTTCTCCTTCTGCTGTAGTACACAGAGCATGCGTTCGTAAGCTGTGCATTCAAACTAAGCTTGCAGCACACTGATGTGTGAAAGTGCTTAGATTCCCACGACGTCGGCAGCGGCTACATATAATGGTGTGACGAGTTTGGCGTGCGTGCCTTCCTTCCAGAAGGAACAGCGCCTTTGAGAGTCTCCCGTGCATGCTGATTGCCTTTCAATCCTCTCATTGCAAGAGCAAGTCTTCTCCACCACGAGCTAGCGTGCCTCTGCTCTCAGTTTTCCTTCTCACTCTCGCATTTGCACTTCGCCACGCATGATGAGCATCCTCTCCACTCTGTGCGCCATCTCCAAGCGCAAGCGCGACACCCTGACGCCTCCTCCTGCCGACTCGCCCCTGGACTGGGTCGCTATGCTCGTTATCTACTTCGGCTGCAACGTCCAAGATGTCGCGCTCGCCCTGAACGTGTCTGCTTCTTCTCTGTACGCTCGCAGGGCAATGCACCAAGAAACTTCCCCTGGCCCTCCAACGAGCGAGTACGCGCCGACCGCGAACGAGATCAAGCGCACCCAGGCTGCCATTGCGAATATCACGGGTGCTATGTTGCCCTACGTGCCGTCCTCAATCGAGGTGCTCCTGTTCCCAAACCACAACCGCAAGGCCATGCTACTACGCTTGCTGCAGTATCTCAACAACGCCACGGCAAGCATCGACATCAGCATGTACATACTGACCGGAAGACCTTCATGAACGGGTCATTCAACTGGACCGTTCGTGCGCTGACAAACAGCGAGAACATAATCATCTGGACTGGAGATCCACTCGTGAACATCTTCCTCAGATCGTTCACGAGAGACTGGGAAACGTGTGAAGAACTCATTTCGAGCCACTTCACCAAGTACAAGACAACGCTGTGCCCACAGTGCGTGCTTGTAGCGCTCGACGAAAGCATGATGTGACTGGTCACTGACACTGCTTGTGGCCACTCCCACAGCGCCAGCTGGTTTGAACGGTCTCCTCTTTCAGATTTGCTATCTCTTCTTTTGGGTTTTGGAGTATCAAACAATCAACATTTGTGCTGCTTTAACTTTGAACAACCAAAAAACTTTGTTCCACTTCCAAACAAAGTGTTGTTTTTTGGGGGTACGGGATTTTGTCCCGAACTAAGTTTTTGAGTGCGACATTTTCTGTCATTTCTTTTGACAAAAATGACAGAAAAACTCATTTATTTCTGGTAAGTTACCTGTGAAGGTGGGTTCGAACTTGCTTTTCAGCCGTCTATCTTCTTCAAAGTGCGAAAATGTGCTCTCTACTTTGTTCAAAAATCGAACTTGTTTTCCTCGATGCTGCCGTTAGTTTGATAGTCTCCTATTGTAATACGTACTTTACAGCCGCTCGTGTGCGCACTTATCTGCTCATAAATGACGAAATAGCTTTCCCAGCCTTTTTGCTATGTCGCGGGCTTCTGTTGCGGACCACCCGCCCGCGTGCCTCGAGGACCCGCCACCCATAGTATTCGACACACACACTCAAGCACACAAGCGACTCCAGCGGTATGTACGCGCGCTCCTCTCTCTCTCTCTCTCTCTCTGTATGCATGTGTACCACACGTGGCTTGTGCGCGCGTATGGCATATGGCGCATGGCATATCTTCTCGCACACTCACGCTATATGGTGATGATGATCTACAGACTCTCAAAAGCTGGAAGCCGCCGCCCGCCTGTTCGATCTCATTTCGTTTTCGCGCGCTTTTTCGTTGGTTCAAGACGTTCCAGTTGCTCTTCATTCCTTGAAGGTGCGTTTTGCCCCTGTCAGCATGCGCTCATTGTGCTGCTAGGCCAGCGCGCGTGTGTATATGTATGTGTATATGCGAATGCCAACAATGATCTAACATTGCATATTCGATGGTGATGCGCAGTTTGTTTGCCGTTTGCTGAACGCGTATTAAAGCCGAATCGACAACCATGCCGACCGCTCTCTCGCCGATTAAGTCCAAGCGACTTGATGAAAAGTCCACGCTCCAAGTACGTATATGCTCTTGCAATTGACGTCCATCGATCGTCACGAGCTGCTGTGAGCTGCTGCGAAATGGGATATGGAAACGAGTTGCTGACGTCCCATGGACTGATTTCTCTTGCAGTTGTTGAACGGACGCCTGGAGCTCTATGTGATGCGCGTGAAGGAGATGGAAGATGCCAAGAATGTGGCAGAACGTGAGCTGGAGACCATTCGTCAGCGCATGCAAGCCGACATCGACGCCATCCGATTGCGCCTCTCGAGGGAGCTCGAAGAAACGAGAAAGTGCGTTGAACGTTCGCTGTTACCTACCGTTGTTGCCGTGCGTGGTTGCTAACGTTATGATGAACCATTTCTTGCTCTACTAGGAAGCTCGACATTGAACTGGACCAGAAGGCTCGCCTCCAGGTGCTTGAGCAGGAGCAACACGTTGAGCTGGTCAAGTTGCGCTCCCAGGTCAAGGAACTGAGCGAGATCAAGGCGCTCGCGGAAAGCTTGCGCGTGGAGCTCACCAAGGAACAAGCCAACTCCAAGTCGTCCAAGGAGACCCTGTCTGTGCAGACCACGCAGTTGCAATCCGCTCGCCGTCGCATCAAGGACTTGGAACGCGACAACCGCAGCCACGAAGCTTCGCTGAACGATGTCACCAAGGAGCTCGAAGACTTGCGCAAGAAGAGCGCGGATTTCGATCTCACCCGAGACTCTGAAATCACCACGATCCGCAGGGAGATGAACCAGAAGCACCAGGAAGCCCTCGCGCAGTGGAAGAAGGACACTGAGGAACGCCTCCAGGCTGTTGAGAAGGAAGTGCGTCACTACTTTGAAGGAGTCGTGCAGGGTTTCAAGAACCAGGTTGAAGACCTGAGCTTGGAGTTGGACTCGACCAAGAGCGAGTTGGACCGCACTGCCAACGACTACGAGGAGAGTTTGAAGGTTCGCCAGTCGCTCACCGAGAAGGTGGCGCACTTGGAGCGTGAGTATCGGGAGGAGCGCACCAAGTTCAAGGAAGACCGCAAGAAGTACGAATCCACCCTGGAGCACTTCCGTTCGTCGAAGTTTGCCAAGGAGCAGGAGTTTAACGATCTCATGGATGTGAAGATCGCGCTTGATGCTGAAATCACGACCTACCGCCGTATTTTGGACCGCGAAGAGACCCGTGTCGGTCTTCCGACCCCAACCAGCACCCCAAACGCCAAGCAGACGCCACGCAAGCGCAAGAGCGAGAGCAGCGCGAATGGCACTGCCAAGCGCGTCAAGCGAGCACCTTCCTCTGTTCAGATTGTTCACTTAGATTTGGAGAAGGACCGTATCGTGTTGGAGAACACGAGCGACAAGGCCGTGTCGCTTGCTGGCTGGGAAGTCCGTGGCCGATCGGAGAACCAAGTGTTCCGATTCCCAAGCACTTACAGCATGCGACCAAAGTCCAAGATGACTGTGTACTCTAGCAAGCGCAACAAAAACGCCAAGGAGGAGCGCAAGCCAAACGAGGATTCGTTCTTGGCGACCAAGTTCTCGCTGAACGCCGGCGGCGACTTTGCCGTGCTGCTCACTGCGGAGGGCGTGCCTGTGAGCACGCGCGCGGAAGGTCTGTCCGCAGAGGAAGTGAAGGCTCTCGAGGCGGAGATCAAGGCGGATTTGGACGACGACGCACCACCTGGTGAAGGGGTAAGTGATGGTGATTGTTGTCTGTTGTGTATTGGTGAGACTCTCGTTATGACTTGTTCGATCTGTTGTTAATGCTTTTGTTTGTTTTGTGTGCCAAACAACAGTGTGGAATCATGTAAGATGTCGACGTTCGCGAATTATAAAAGCCAAACTACGCAAAGTTATTCTATTTCCCTAGCGAGGAGGGGGAGTCGGCACGCACACCCGTTGCAAGCATGCTGTTCAGCCCACGCGCGGGTCTTCCTTCAGTTTGTGGAAGGTGCACTGTGTGTGTGGATGAATGGATCGTTTTGCAACGAGTGATTTTTTGTGCTGCTGCCGAGTTCTTCCCCAAGCCGCTTTGCCGTAGTTCCGACCACCCATCTCCACCCGCGTATCGTAGCTGCTGTACAGAGTTGATAATTTTCTTCTTCTTGCAACAAGAGAGAGAGACAAAGGACGATTGGTGTTGCCTTGTTTTACATTCTGTGGCTTTCGCTTCAGAAAGCCTTTGGAACACTGACGTCTTGATGTGAGCAGGCTTCAGCTTCTGCTTGATGGCTTTCAGTCACTCGATACCATGAGGTGTGAGCTGAGCGAGTTGAGCGAGTTATGCAAGGAAATGCCAACTGCCAATCCTCTCGATCTGAACCCAAGCATTCCTTTGAAGAATCCACTCAGAGACATGCCATACCATGATTCGAGCGAAATTATTACATTGTTGGGCAGCCGCAGCTGCTGACACATTTTCCAAATAAAGCTTTGTGTCACACGGAGTCATAAACGTCCACGCATTTTCCCATCGCTCATGACGTGAAGCTTCGCGCCTGCCTGCAAGTCCGCTCTCATGGTGCCCTTGAAGAGTACCACAGACGCAGAGACGACAGCGTCGTTTGACTTTCCACCCTTCGAAGGTGTATAGAGAGAGCGGGCTCCCTGCATTTCGATGAGCGCCAAGAGGCACAACGCAGCGAGCGCTTGCTCCTCTATGGCTCTTGTCGCTTGGCGAATCTGCATCTGCTTTTGCTTTGTTGTTTGGTGTTGTCGTGCAACATGATCCCCCATAGTAATCACACAGTGGCCGCGATGGAGAGAAAAATAGGGTGGCGCGCTAAAAAGAGCCAATGAGAGCACGCATGGAGGATAGAGGGTAGGGGTTCCGACCAATCGAGTGCGCACGTTGAGACGATCAAGTCAGACTTGTTGGAGGGCATACAAACTCCCATACAAAGCTGATGCGCGTTCCAAAAATTCGCTTGCATTGCCAGCCCTTTCCCCTCGTCAGTTGCTAAAAGAGGGTGCGAGCTTTTGCCTCTAGCGACTCTGATTGTTGCCTTTATAAAGTGAATAGTTCTGAAAGGTGCAATATATACTGCATAATATAAAATGCCTGTTATGAGAGGGAAGGAGGTATTCGGAGCGGTGCCCAATGAGGGAAGGTTGCAGGGCGGATGAGGAGTGCGCGCTGTGCATCTTGGCCACAGCAGCAGTGCAGCGCGGCGGCGGTGGAACAAAGGGGAAAGCGCCACCATCAGAAAGGAAGCGAACGAGGCGCAGAGGACTCCGCGACGACCGACACCTCAGGCTCTCAGGACCCACTTCACTAACGACTGCAGGTACCCGCGCGTGCGCTGCCGCCTGCCCATCGTCACTACCTTGCGTGTGACTCTTATCTCCCCGGCATCTCCACTCCTTGTCGCGTTGAACTCGACCGACCAGCCCGCGCGCTAAGCAACTTTTCACAAGGAGAAAGGCAGCAACACCAGCAGCAGACAACAGGCGCGATGAAGAACACTGTTATCAGTACGTAGTGATTGATTGCTTACAGCATGCGCTGCATAGTTTTGTGTGTGTGGTTTAGTTATTTGGGTGGATGATGGAAATGGCGGGCGACTAACTGTGGTGTTTGCACTTTATAGCGGTGATTTTCTCGCTCGTGTCGACGGGCTGCGCGTTCTACGCGATGGTGTACCCGGCGTGGTTCTATCAGCACTACCGCCGCGACGGCAACAACGTTTTCCAGGGCTACGGCATCTTCGCGTTCTACTCGACTGCCGCGCTGGAAAGTCCATTTTACGCGTCCGAGACTGTGCTCCAATACAGCGATTTCTGGTGCGAGTTTGATTGTTGTCGGGATTCGGAGATTGAAGCGGAGGTGTACTCACATTTTGTTTGGTATTGCTATGTTCAGTGACACCAAGACGATCCCGAACTACATGCTCGGCGATGGCGACCAGTTCCTGACTGTGCTGTGCGGCAAAGGCATGATGTCCGTCCAAGCGACGACCGCAACTGGAGCCGCACTTTCCGTCGTGGGTCTTCTGGGATCGATTGTCGCAGTGTTCAACCCTTCTGCTGGGTACTCGGAGCGTGTGGTTTCCTTCTGCACGCTTGTGAGCTGTGAGTGTCGCTCTTCAACCTACTTCTTCCTCTCGTTGTGATGAGTTGTGTGATTCAGTACTGATTGATTGTTTCCTTTTCCGTCACAATAGCGCTTTTGCTCGCGGTGTCACTCGTCATCTGGGGATGGACGATCCAACAGCGGCTCTACCAGGTGGACTCCATCAACTCGGCGTTCTCGAGCTGCAAGGCGGACCGCACGGACTGGCACTGCTGGTTCTACGGGTACAGCTTCTGGGTGTGTCTTGCGTCCGTGATCATTTTGTCGATCACCGGCTACTTGAGTTCTGCCGGTCGCGCGGAGAAGATCCGCTACTTCCGCAAGGAGTATGAGCGCGACCTCGCTGTCGCCGTCCAGCAGTCGATGGAGCACGATGCCGCCGCCCAAGCGCACCACTTGAACACCCAGCCGGCAACTGCGTACGCTCGCAGTAACACGGCGCAGAACTTTGCTCTTCAGCAGCAACAGCCATACGGTCAGCCGTACGGTCAGCCACAGCAATTCAACGACCAGCAACAGCACTACGACCAGCAGCAGCAATATGGTTACAACCAGCAGCAGCAATCAGGTGCTTTACCTCAGAAGCCAGGTACGCTCCACAGTCAAGAAGTGGATGCCGCCTACCCGTCGTTCCGCGAAGAGAAGAACCACACGCTGCTTGGTCGACAGCCCAGCGGCGGCGTCGTTTAAAGTAATGTATCGCCACGATAAGGGGACGGGCGATGGCTGCTGCTGCTGTTGTTGCTATGGTATGCGACCATCCAAACTGTGTGCGAAGAGAAGAGAAGAAGAACAAGAGGGAAGCCGATGGTGAAGGTAGCGTATCTCAAGAAAGGAGCGAGTGAAAGGAAGCTCCGATCATTTTGTAACTAGCCACCCACCGCGCTGTGTTTGTAGAGCCTAATAAGTAAATACACTGAAGAAAAAGCAAGGGACTCGCTCGCGTCAAGAGTGGCAAAGACATATATATATATATATATATATATAAGGACTGTAAAGAACACTTCGATTTGACAAATGTAAGAACAGAAATGAATATATTCATACAAGATCACGGTTTAAATGGGGGTTTGGTTGGTTGGTTGCTTAGGCGAGCAGGATTTCCAGCTTGGCTTCACTGTAAAATGCTTTCAGGCCGTCGTCGTGGCGCTGGGCTTCCGCGAGCAGCGGCAAGAAGTCTAATGCTGCGTCGTCGACCAGCTGCTTGATCTTGGCGTCGTCGCCGATGGCCACGAGCGTCTTACTAATAACTTTAGCGGCCTTGCCGTTGTACGACATGTGCTGCACGCTCTCCACGAGGCGAGGCAGCGGCACGGCGCCGGACGCGACGCTCGGCGCGACCATCTCCGCGATGTACTGCAGCGTCAGCGGGATATCGATCTCCATGTCTTCCGCGAACTCGAGCAGCTCGTGCAGCGGAGTGGTGATGGTGTCACTCGTGAGCAACTTGCGCTCGTAGAGTCCCGCCAGGAAGCTCGAGATGGCGTCACGCTCCTTGTTGCCCTTCTCCAGACCGATGTTCAGACTCTGCGCGGTGATCAGCGCATGGTGCTCTTCGCTCGAGAGTTCCAGGAAGCACTGCGTCGCCTCCTCAATGTCGCGTGTCACGACGTACTCTTCGAGGATCGACTTGACCTTCTTCTCGAACGCTTCGGCAGAGATCGTCTCCTTCTTCTTCGTCTCTGACTCGGAAGCAGTCGAGCTGGCCGAGCTCGTGCTCTTCGTGAGTGGCTGCTGTGATGTTGGAGGGCGACCAAGATCGCTCATTGAGTTACCGCGACGCAGAGCGCTAAAGCCGCCGCCCACAGACGACGAGCTTCCGCTGCGCTCACGGTCACGGCGACCACCGCCGCGAGAAGAGCCGCCCGACTCCTTCTGAAGACCGCCACGGGTAGCGTTACTCTTTGGAGGGCGACCGCCTCCTGGCGAGCTGCTCACAGAGCTCGGGAAGCGGTCCGAGTTGCTGCGGGTCTTGACTAGCTTTGGCTTGCCGCTGGCGACAGTCTCCCAGCCATCAGCATCGACCGTTGGGACCGAAGGCGACGCTGGAGCACTTCCTGTCGCAGCAGCGGCACGAGCCTTCCAGGCCTCCGAGGCACCTCCACCATTGGAACCACCGCCGTTGCGACGCTTGTCGCTCGCCGCGTTCATCGACTGGCTGCGCTGCAGGCGGCCATTGCCACCGCCGCCGCCACCACCATTGCTAGCCGATGCCGATGCCTTTGCCTTTTCGTCAGCTTCACGCTTCGCTTCGGCGTGCACTTCAGCGATGGTCATCGCCTTGGTCTCCTTGCGTCGCGCGACCCACTTGTTCTTGCGAAGATCCAGCAGATCCTGGAGCATGAAGCGAATGCGCGTGCTGAGGCGCGCCGAGTCCGACGACAGCGCCTTGATCACCGCGTAGTACTGGGCGATGGCAGCGAGCTCGCTCTCACCGCTCGCGTTCATCTCAAACACCTGACCGATCGTCGCGAGCAGGTTCGTCAGACACTCGAGCGACTCCTCATCTGGGTTCTCAGTGTCGCCGAACAGGTTGGCAACGCACTGGTGCATAATGCGCGATTTGATCATGCGGAGCTTGAACAGCTCGCCGACGAAACGGATGTGGCCTAAGATCCCGCGCTTGATGATCAGCTCCTTCTCAGCGACTTCTTCCTCGGACAACAACTCGAAGCCCTCGCGGGATGGCGCTTCCAAGAACTCCTGCTCACAACGTTTCAGCAACAGACGACGGAACAGCTTGTGCGTGTCTTCGACCACCTCGTCATCGATCGTGACCGCAGGCATCTGTGTGCGCGACATCTTCGTACAGAGCTCGGCGTACATCGTGGAGAAGTGCCACTCCATCTTCGCCTTCAGGATGATCGTCTCGATCACACCAGTGAGCACATCAATGTTGCGCACGGCGACCGCGATCAGCTCGTTCGAGAGTTTCTCGAACTTCTCAATCGAGAGCTTGTTCAAGATCGACTTGGCTTCCTTGAGCGACGCCTCCGTGGTGTCTTCCGGAGTGTCGAGACGCGATTTGGCGTGGGTCGGCTTCCAGCGGGTCTCTTCGTTGATATCCAATGGCGCACAGTCCTCAGCCGCTGGAGCAGTGTCGTGTGGGTTGTGGCCGCGACCACCGCGTCCACCACGACGACCGCCTCCACGGCCACCTTCGCTGTAGCTGCTGTTCGAGCGCTTCAACGAGCGAGACGACTCGCCACGGTGCGAACCACCACCGCCACGGCCGCCCTTGGATGGTGACTCGTTGGTGAACGTGTTCGACGCCTTTCCGGTGGTCTCAGCGGCGACTGGCAAACCAACGACGCTAGCAGGCATCGGGCACTTCTCTGGCTCCATCTCAAGCAACTGAGCGATGGAGTAGATGATGCGCTCACCAATCACGGCTTGCTCGGCCTCGACAGCATCCTCGGATTTAGTTTCAATCGTCTCAACGACCATTTCCTCGACTTCAACGACTTCTTCAGTCACTGACGCAACGGTGGCAGTCTCCGCGACAACGGACTCGACTGGTTCCTTGATGTCTTCCGACTCTGGTTCACCAGCAGCTTCGATCTGTGTCGCTTCCACTTCTGGCTCTTCCTTCTCAGCAACGACAGGAGCAGCGACCGCAAACGTTGGCACAAACGGCTTGGCCAAAACTGAACGTCAACAACAAGAATGGTTGCATCATCACGTCAGTCTCTCTCTTTCTCTCTCTCCAGTAACATCTCAAGAAAGCCCTCGTGCATATTGCGAGTAAATGTACAGACGCTTACATGAAGGAACGAATGGCTTGGCTTCGGCCTTGAGCTTTGGCGCAGGTGACGCGACAGCAATCGGAGTAGCGGCAGGCACAAACGCAGGAGACGCCGGCGTCAGCGGAGTGCTCATGACTGGCGCGGCTGCTGCAGCCACTGGCGCTGGAGCTGGCTTGAGCGCTGGCGAAGCCACCATTGGTGCTGGTGCTGACGCTGGCACGGAGGACAATGGCGTCCACTCTGGCGCAAAGGTGTTGAACACAAAGCTCTTGGCCGATGGGTTCAGCTTCGTGGTGGTGGTGGTGGTGGTGGTCGTGGTCTTGGCGATCACTGGTCCGCTCGCGGACTCACCATTTGGAATCGGGCTTGCGCGATTTTCCAATCGCGACTCGGTCATCTTGCTTGGTATGCTTTATAAACAGAACGGACGGAATAGCTGCTGCTTTGGAGGAGCGAGGAGATCTTGCGCAACGAAGGGCTCTTTTAGCTGTCTGGGCGGACGAGGTTTCTCTCTTGTAAAGGAGAAATCGGTCACACACACACGCTCACAGAGAGAGATGCAGGCGAATTCGCTGATAGAGGAGAGAGGCGGTCGATCGATGCGATGGAGCGCTTGGGGTAGATGAGAGCAGCAGACGCAGCAGGCGTGGTCTTGCTTCTTGGTCTTGTTCTTCGTGGCGCGTCCTTCGTGGGGGCGGCCAGCAATTTGATGTGCCACAAGGCGACTGGCGTGGGGCGGTCTGACCCCAGTGCGCGCTTCTCATTGGCTAAAATTATTGTCAACCAGCAGGAAGACGTATTGGCCAATCAAAGAGATTATGAAGGAGTGGAGGGAACTTGCTGGCGTCGGAATTAATCGAAAACATCCATCATTCCGATGGGTGGTGATGGTCAATTTCCCTCAAGTAGCAATTTTATAAAATAGGACTGCAAAATGCAACAATAGGTTGCGAAATGAGGGTCCCTAGAACCTTTCGTGTTGTTACGCAGCTCCAAAACGGTATCGTAATCGTTACGAACACTGTCTCAGATGCACCTTTTCCACGTTGAAGTCGTTCAGGGCTTTCTCCAGGAGGCTGCAGAGGCGCTTCGAAGGAAGGCGTCAGTCTCCCTCCACTCGGCACCGAGAAGCGCATCTATCGCTGGATAGAACTGCTGATGTTACCCCTTGAAGAGCAAGTCTGACAATGGGGGGATCCGTCGAACGTTTGACAGACTGTCACTCAGCAAAGTGGACTCAAGTTGGCGACAGAATGCGAATTGGGATGTGTGAAGGAAGGAATATACATAGACCCACTGCATCAACGGCGCTACTCTTCGTAACTGACGTTACCTCCCAACCACAGCGAACCAGAACAAGAGATGTCGGTCACACAGTACTCTCCATCTCACGACTCCTGCTTCCGTCTCCAAAGTCATCGTTCGCAGCTTGCCCTCACTCAGACTGACCTAAAGCGAGAGACCATGGGCAGCGGCGCATCGACACCGAACTCTTCTCAGGAAGGTCCCAAGCGCACAGTACTCATCTCCCGCTCGTCGCAAGAAGCCGAGCTCCGCAAGCGCACCTCGTCGTCCGCTTTCGCTTCCCGCAACTGCTCTTGCTCGGGAGGTGTCGAAAGCATTCTGGTCATTACGGAGGGTTTCCCAAAGGACATGCAGGCGCGCGCCGAGTTGCTCGTGCAGGCCCAGGTCGCAGTGCTCGCAATCGACTGCGAGTTCCAGAAATCCGCGCCGTTCATCGAGACCATGTCGTTCCTCAAAGACAACCGGAAGGAGGTGGTCGCGGGACCGCTGACTTTTCACTTGAGGCCATCGGGGGCGATCGGCGCGATCTGCTTTGCGTTTGGGACCTGGGACTCGAAGCTCTTTGATGTTTCCTCTTCCTCCTCACCAGATCCTCAGCCGGAGTGGAGTATTGCTGGTACTAGACTGGCGTTCATGTCGACTTCTGAGGCTCAAACCGTGCTTGCAAATGCGATTTCCGAGCCAGAAATGGACAAACTTATCGCTGAAGAGAGCGAAATCCTGGACTCCGAGCTGCAGAAGGCGAGAAGCGAGCCCCAGAACAGTGGAGAACAAGGTTCGAGTAATAGCACGGACTCCCGGCTTTTGCTATACGTATTCGCTGGAGCTGACGGTGAGTGCGTCGCGGCCAAGTTTGCGTCTTTGGACATCAGCAAAGACGGCGCGTCCATCCAGCTCTGCTCCCAAGAGCTCACTTCGGACCTCGTGACGCTTGCGAAAGCCCGTGTTGCCGCGTTTGTGATCACAGACGCGTGCATGGGGGGACGCCACGTACCGCGTCTGTTTGAAGCTGCGACCCGCTGGAAGAAGCCGATTCTGCCCATCAACGCGGCGAAAGCGCGACTGTGCGGCTGGCTCGCGATGGCCATGGTGGGCAAGCTCTGGTACCAAGTGAACCTCAACGACCTCGAGCAGATCCACACCAAGTACGCGGAGATCCCCAGCTGTCCATGCAAAGTAGACGACTTGTGCCTCGCGAGCGATTTCCTCATGTGTCTGAGCGGATTGCTCAGTTCTCCTCAGCGGACGCTCGAAGGCGCGCAGAATCAAGACCGAGAGGCTACGATCCTCCAGCTCTGTCAGGAGAAAGTCCAAGTGATGAGCGGGTTGAACGTCAATCAAATTCAAAATTTGTGCGCCAAAGTCCAAGATCTTGTGGCAAACTACCATGAAGCATCTGGAATAGGTCGAGATTGTCTCGAGGCTCTAGGTGTCGCGATGGGCCTCCAGGCGCTCGAGACGCAGCATCTTCTTGAGAGCGCAGACTGCTCATACACCCCACACGAGCTCCTTCCTGAGGAACCAAAGGACGGACTGAAGCTCAGCACGATCCACTACCAAGTCACGCGGCTCGGGTTCGTGAAGCTGCCTTCAGTGCTCGGCGAGCGAGGCGTGCCACTGTCAGGGCTACAGCTGGACGCCATGTTCTCGTACCAGTGGGGGGGGGGGGGG
>JAADVN010000632.1:0-15361 GCA_023335535.1 Globisporangium spinosum | reverse complement strand
CCCCCCCCCCCCCCCCCCCCCCCCCCCCCCCCCCCCCCCCCCCCCCCCCCCCCCCCCCCCCCCCCCCCCCCCCCCCCCCCCCCCCCCCCCCCCCAGTCCTTCACGGAGAACGGCTTCCAACATTCTTTCTTCACCCAGTGACCGCCAAACTGCTTGTACGTGAAGTGGCACGTGGCATTGAACTTGGTGAACGCGTCTGTGTTGGCGTTATTGAGCGCCCCCCTACCGCGAAGCGCGTGACGATCTCGGGCGAGTCCTGCTCCACTCTCAGGATCTCAGCCGGCGAATGGCCGTCGAACGCCAGGTCGAAAACCACTTTCGAGATGTTCATGCGCAGCTTGTCGCGCGCATACATGAGCCCGATGTTCGGGTGGTAGTCGAACGTGAGCTCGGCAAAGTCGCTCTTCGGGTACGTGCAGATGTCCGCCTCGATCGGCAGGCGCGACGCGGACGTCTGGTACCACATCTTGGGGAAGAACTCGCAGACCGGCACATCGCTGTGCGGATGCAGGTACCCCGAGAAGCAGAAGCTGTGCACCTTGCCGCACTGGGTCCATGCCTCCAGGTGGATGTTCGTCTTCGCGTTCACGAACGTCTCATTACCGGCGTCGGCGTTCCAGAGCTTCCAGTTGCCATTGCCCACGCGGTAGCGCCAGAAAACAAAGCCGCCGATCTGTGCGTATGCTCCGAGGTTGAAGGTCGCATCCGCCGTTGTGTCAATCAGGTCGGTCATCTTGCTCGAGAACGAGCACTCGAGCGTAGTGTTGGGGTCATGCAGGTTCGAGCACTGCACCGAGCAGTGGATGTGGGTCTCAGTCTGGAAGAACTCTTTCCCGGCAGCTGGTTCAGGATCGCCTGGGACGTCGCCTTCACGTCCGCCTTGATGTCGGCAGTCACCGACGCGAACGTCTCGCCGTGAAGCACCAAGCACTGCTTGAAGTCGCGCGAGTGTGAGCCGTCGCACTGCTCGATTTCCTCCTCAGCAACAGCTCCCCAAGTGTAGTTGGTCCGTTTCTCCTCCAACGTCGTCGACAACGTGATGCAACGAGTGCACACACCATCTTTGACAGGATTCTCGCAGTTGTCAGCCTCCGCGGTGGTACCGGGCTTCACGAGCGGATTGGGCTGCGCCTTCGCCTTCACACCAAACGCGTGGGTCGTCGTGCTGAGCTCGAAAAAGTCCTTCCCGGTCTCAAACTCGTAGAACTTGTCGAGCAGGTCTTGCGCTTGGTTGAGCGTGTCAGTCGTCATCTCCGGGACCTCGCACTCGCTTCCTTCGGACGTCGCGTCACCTGTGTAGTTTGCAGGGCGCAATGTCGAATTTTGTGGACGGTACTGGTCGACAATCGCGACGCACCCCTCGCACGTCGCGTCGTCAGAGTAGTCCTTCGCGACAAGCGTGAGCGAGTACTTTCCGTACGAAGAGAACTCCATCAAGTCGATCTTGGCCTGACGGTGCTCTTGGTAGTCCTTCCACGTGTACAGCGACGACTTGACGGGGGTGCCGTCGGCAAACGTGGTCATGACACCAATGTGCGGTTCGATCTCTAGAGGATCAATTGGATCAACAGAGTTGTCGCTGAGCAACGTGATCTCCTCAGGAAAAGGAGGAGCCACTGGCGGGTTCCTTGGCGAGTCTGGGTCACCCTAGTTGATTCGCGAGTCCGCGACGTAATTGCCCTGCGGGAACGGCACGGGCACACCCCAAGCTTTCGCAAGGTTCGTGATTCGGCACTGGCTTTCATCACCCTTGGCTTGATCTTCGCCCGTGATCTTGATTTCGTACCCAGGGGTATGGTCGCTCCACACACACGGGCACACGTTATTGTCCACTTCCGTGCACTTCGTCTTGCCGTACTCCCCAGTGGTGATCTGGAATCCAGCGGGGCACGAGCAGAAGCAGTCGCGCTCGCCTTTCTCGTCGACGTAGGACACGGGGATGCCGCTTGGGAAGGACTTGGCACAATGGATCTTGCGCGTGATGGTGTACGGGTCGTACAGGAAGATGTCCTGGATCGCGCTTCACGCTTTTTCCGTCATGCTCGCAAAAGCTTGGGTTGCTATCGCATACGCCAAACAATTCGCTCATATCAATCTGTTCCTTATGCACGTATTGATCCACGAGCCCGAACGAGAGCGGGTTGTCGGTGAAGCTGATCAACGCGACCGAGGCCGCCACTGGTACCAGTCTTCCGTCTTGCCTGAGCGCTCGAGTTGCCGCTCCAAACGCAGACGAGAAGCGCGCAAAGTCGCTCGCAGCACTTCCGACGACAAGAGCTTCACTTGACTAGGTGGAGCGGCCGCGCCGTAGTTGTTGTCGTGGTGTGTCGATTCGTCGCTGCAATCGCCTGGCACGACTGCGACCTCCAAGTCAACATCGCTCGACTCCATTTCAGAGCCCGATGGTGACTTAATCCAGCTCTTGATCATTTGGATCTCGTTGTCTTTCAAGCACTTGGACAACACGATGAGTATCGTCGGCTTATCGGACTCCTTCGGCTTTCCTTTTCTGGCTGAACACTTGTACTGGGGCTTCTCGTACCCGCTGTTCCCACGAAGCGCCATGAGCAGACCCCCTGGGACCGGGTTTGCGTTGCTCGCCGGGAACGTCACGCCGCCTGCGTGCGACATCGCGAGCTCGCGGTTGACGGTGCTGCCAAGTGCCACAGCGGCGAGCTGCGTCAGCTAGAGCAGCAGCCCGAGACCGAGCACTAGAGACACCTTCATGACGGAGAGTTGATAGGCTGGCTGGATCAAGCGAGCAGTAGACAACTAGAGAGAGAGAAAGAGAGAGTGCGCGTCACGCACTGCGTTCTTCCGAGCTTCTGTGGTTTGCTGTGTTGGAGGCAAATCCAAGACTGGGGGTGAAGAGAGGCAAGCCACAAAACAAGAGCGCAGGAGAAACACAGGCAGGGAGAGCAATCCTGGAGCGTCGTCCGCACGAAGAGCCGTCGAGATCTGATCGTTCACGCGCGCGTGGGCAAAACCACCCGCCCACCCGCACACACATACATGCCCACCCCTCTGTTGTGCGGCTGCGCCCCGTCGAACGCCATATTCGAGACGCCGTCCTTTGGCGCCGCCGCATTCCGTGTTGCTTGTTTTCGGCGCGTGCCGCCTCGCCTTCACAGCAGCTAGCCATGTTTTCAGCCTATCAGCGGAGGATGCGACCGCAGTCTACACAGCGGCGGGCGGGCGGTTTCCCGCTGTTGCGCTGTGAAGCACTTGGTGACTCCTCTTCATTGCTCTCTTCTCCACACTCAACCGCCCGCCTCTTTTGCGCCTGGTATTCGTGGGTGTCAAGCCTCTCGTCTGTCTGGCGCATTGTGCTGCAATCACCTTCTAACGGAAAGCAAGCATGACTTCACACAAGTCTGTGAGTGCGTGCGCGGCAGGTGCAAGTCGAAGACATTCGTTCTATTTTTAACCATGTCTGATAAGTGTTGCAATCTTTGCCAAACTCGAAAACAGGAGGTTCTTAACTGCGCGGCTGCTCGACGAGCACAGGGATCTTGACGCTTGCGTGCACATCCAAGTACGTGACCGCGATGGCGCGGATCTCAAACTCGTACTTGCCTGGAGTGGATACATCGGATGCATAGGAAGACAACAAATAGCGTCAGACATCATACGTGTGGATATGCACACAAGCACACATCGCATGCCGTATGCCGTACCTGCGACACCTGGACCAGTGAACCCGAGCTTCTGCACCACCTCCTGCGATAAATCCACACACTGTATGGAACCAAGAGAAACGAACATCATGTCAGCAACAAGCTCCATCGCATTCAGCCACGAAGGATCCCCACAAGGTGCGCGCGTCCGGTACCTTCCATGCGGCGTAGAGACGACTCGACGCCTTGTCCATGACCACGAACCAGAGGTGCTCCTTGCGGAACGGGCTCTTGGCGTCGATCTCGTCGTAGAAAGTGGACGCGAGCGGCGCCGACTCGCCCTTCGCGACGTGCTTGCGCGCGAGTGTGAGCTCCGCGGTGATCCAGTCGCTCGGCTGGATGTTGGACTCGTCCAGCACGTGCAGCGTCGCGGCGTCAAAGCTCAGCTGCGGCAGCGAACCGCCCGAAGACGCAAGACGTGCCTTCTGGTCGTGCAGCGCGTCGTCGTCCGCCACGAAGCTGCCCTGCGCCATGCTCGAGAGCAGCGAGAGCGAGCGCAGCAGCGTGAGGCCCGTGAAGCCGCGCTTGATCGAGTGCTCCACCGCGATGTTCGAGAAGATCTGACGTGACGTCACATCACATAACACACACATCATAACCGTTAGGCTCTGTACAATTTTCATGCAATATTAGTAGCAAACGATGATATGATGATAGCGTACCTCGACGAGGAACGGGAGTTCCAAGAGCACTTTGTGCAAGCGGTGGTCAACTGCTCATTACCAGCAGGACAACAAGATGTGCGGCTGTTAGCTGTGAGTCAATACCACCATATCATCAATAGAGATGAAAAAGACGTACGCCACGTTGGCTTGGGCACGCCGCTGAGTTTGTTGCGGCGCAGGAACTGGTACAACGCGATCATGTTCTCCCTACACGCGTGCAACGCCAAGATCAGTACCCTATATTCCGCATTACCAAACCCAAAGCACGCAAGCGCAGTCTGCTTACCTGGCGACGTGGTTCGGGTGCTTCTTGATACGGCCCAAGATCTCGGCAGGCAGCACCTTGGCGGCTTCCATCTTCTTGAGCAGCTTGTTGTGCGCCGGTGCGCGCTGCTGGGCCTGGATCACGTCTTCGGCGGTGTCTCGATACGTCGTCATCTCGTCCGTCGACAGCAGCAGCTCCACGATGTCGTGCACGCTCATCTTCTCCTGCAGCGAGTCGACCAGCAGCGCCGTGGTCTTTCGCGAGATTTGCGTGCGGTCGCGGCTGCCACTCTTCTTCTGCAACGTGTACGCGATCCACGCGAGTCCGCCAAACACGACGCCAAAGTAGCCCAGAACGAAGAGCGACGAACTGCCCGAGCTACCCCCGGAGAACGCCGAGAGGAACGCAAAGTCCATGAAGAGCGACTGGTGGCCGTCTGGGTGGCCGTACTTGCGGTAGTTCTCGATGCCCACCTTGTCCGTGAGCGCCTCGTACGCCTTGGTTACGCGCGCGAACCGCGACGCCGCTTGCCGCTGGCTGCCCAGGTTCTTGTCCGGGTGCAGCTCGCGGCCGAGCTTGCGGTACGCCTTCTTGATCTCGCGCATGCTCGCCGAGTCGGAGATCTTGAGAATTTCGTACGGGTCAAATACGGCCGAGGTGTCCACGCTCTGCAGCTGCTGCAGACACTGATACGCGAGCGCCACGGCCACGGCGAGTACCACCACGTGCGCTGCGAACGACAGCGAGCGGGTCTGCTTGGGGGTCTTGACCACGCGGTAGAGCGTGAAGAGCGCGGCCGGCACGATGTACAGCGACAGCATTACGCACGCGAACGAGTAGAACGCCGCGTCCGACTCGGTCATCATGTCTTCCGTCGCCATCTGAGCCTTTTGGTCGATCGATTGATCGATTGTCTCTCGTTCGTTGCACGTACACGATACGCGATAGGCTTGACGATCTCCAAGCTGTTCGGAGAGTGACGTGGATCGGCTGGAGGAACCGCTCAAGAGATACGATTCGGCTGAACACAGCCTTTTTAGGGAAAAAACTAAAGAGATTTGAGTTCGCACTGCGCGAACTTCAGTCGTGCGGCGAACTTTAATGTCACTGCATTATTCTGGGCTCGAAAATCACGTGAATTAGATGCCGAAAATCAATATCCCTTCTAAATTTAATCCCCGGCCCAAATACTCGCTCGGCGAGTGGTCAAAACCAAGGCGGTGCGATTTCGGTAAACTGGCGAAAAGTTCATAATTACCGGTATTTGCTATTTGAATCCGGTCGATTAATCGGGATTTTGACATGTTCGTTCAATTGCATAGTGGGAGCAAGATTTTCGTTGATGTCGCCCGTCCGAGAGTTTCGATCGGTATTTGATCAAACTTTAAGAGGTATCACAAAAAATGGGATTTACGCTAAAGAGGGAATACAATTTACATGAATAAAGTGGCTGGAAAGTTTCATTTTAGTGACACAAAGCCTGTTTTGTCATTCGGATAGATCCTAAAAAGTGTCTTTTGTCACATCACAACAACGGAAAGATACCTTTATTCCATCGCAAGGATACCTCGAAAAGTTACGTCTACTCCATGGAGGTCACGCGCAGTAGCCGGCCGTATTGGCGCTCATTGCGGAAAGTGGAAGCGTGGGTGCGTCGCGGCATCCTTCTGTTGGCCACAGTTTGTGACTCGCTAACAAGCACTAACCACGCACACACTGCGAACTCCCCCGTGTTTCATTCAGTTCGATCTTAGAGAGCCGTCGCCACCGCGGCAATAGCGCTGTGTGCGTGACGTTCTAAATTTACATTCGGTAGTCGCGTCAGGTGTGCGCCAAGTCCAAGTATAGAGAAGGTGGATTCTCCTTGTGTGAGTAAACCATTTGATGCGCGCGATTCGATTCGCCGCCGCCGCCTTCCTTATTCACTGGTTGCGCTCATGTTCTCGCTCTCTCGCTTCTGTGTGCACGAGTTGAATGTATCGCAGTGGCTGTGCATCAAGCAAGACACGCACGAGCAGACCGACCACCCAGCCCGCCTTAGCAGCGAATTGTAACGACTCTTGGGGAGTCCAACAATAGTGAATGGAAAACCCAGCGAAACCACCCCTCGTTCACGCATCTGCATGCTCGCTTTGAGACGCGCACGCAGGGAGGGCGTTATGTCGACTGAAGCTATTATTAACTTCTTGGGGCTGATCGACTGGCTGGAAATAGCGCGTCGGGCTTGCGCTTTGCGCTATAAATAGCCACTCAACGCCCAAAAACAACACCATTCGGCATGAAACGCAACGCACAGTGCTAAAATTACACATAAAACTCACAACAAATGCAACTAGCAAGCGAGCGAGCTCTTGCGCCTCGCTTCGTCTATTTAACTCCTTCCTCTCGCCCTCGCTGCCTCTCGCTCACTCTCCATTCTTCGCTCTTTCAAGCAGTCCACAGCCCATCAGCTTCGTACAGTAGCTCTCCAGTCCTCTAGGCATCAAGCCCCAACGATGACGACTCCGCTCAAGGCGCTCATCCAAGAGCGACTGCGCGCCAAGATCGTGCGTCAAGAGGTCGACGGCGACGACATGGACGATGTGCTGACCATGGACACACATCACCACCACCACCACCGTGAGCATCAGCATCAGCGTCACCACCACCATCACCACTACCGTGACATGGAGCTGCCGTCGCCGTCGCACGGACGAGCACCAGTGTGTGGCGCTGGGAATGTCCAGCGTACGCTCCGACAGCCTCAGCAGCAGGTCCAAGAGGACTCAAGCCATGGCAATCCGTACCTAATGGAGGACACGTCGTCGAGGAGTCAGCACCAAAAGCGCCACAAGAGCTACCAGCAGCAGCAGCAATCAGAGCACTACAGTACGAACCAGAAGCTGATCGGCTACTACACGTACGAGCACCACCAGAAGTTTGACGGGTACTTCCGTCAAGACCGCAGCTTCGGCAGGGGCTTCCGCGACGAGCGCTACAAGACGCTGGGCTATAAACAACAAGAGGAAGAGGAGGACAGTCGCTCTCCACTGGCGTCCCCATGGAGAGGACAATCTGCACCGTCCAACAACAAGTTCCACGACCAGGACCCAGAGGAGGAAGACGAAAAAGAAAGACACGACGTCCAACAGGAGCAACAGCAACCCAAGCCTGTCATCGGTGGAGTGGAGAGTCCCAGGTATGCGCCATTACTACCGCCATCACCATCTTCTCAACAGCAGCAGCAGCAGCAGCATCGCTCAGCGAGTGCGGAGCTCAGGCACGTGCGTGAGCACGACTCGCGCGTGCATCCAGTCGACCTTCACAGCTTTCGCAACGCACGCGAGTCGCGACAGGAACCTGAACTGCCGATGTCTCTAGCCTATGACAGCAACAACAACAACAGCGCCAGAGAGAGACACGTGTACCCTCGTGATCATTTTGAGTCGCAGCTCTACGATGGTGATGTCCACGACAGCAAACAGAGGGAGGAGGAAGATCCCGCAGAGAGTCGCCATGAACTTCGCCATCACAAGCGTCACCACCACAAGCACGGCCATCACAAACAACAGCGCCACCACCATGGGCACCGCCAAGGCATCCACCGCAACAACACTACTGCGAGCTTTGAAGACCCAGAGAGCCCTCGTCACGTGCTACCGCGGAAGCGCGGGTTCGGCACTTTCGAGGACCCATACGAGGTGGTAAACGATGACACCGTCAACCACAAGCCGCACGAGCGGTTGGCGCGTCTTCGACATTACGAGGACACTGTCTCTGACTCCATTGACAACGATACCAACCTGTTACACAACACGAAGAAACACGAGCCTGAGCTCAGCTATAGCTCCCACCACGGCCACGATCACCACCACGACCAGCGCCAGCGCCACCATTTTAACCACGACCGGTTTGGAAACAGCGCCTTCTACGTCGACAACCTGGTCACGAGTCCCCTCGCGGCCGCCTTGAGCCTCGCGCCGCTGGTGTTTGCGGCGGCCACATCGCCTCGTCTTGAGACCAAGCACGCCAGCGGCAGCACCGGACGGCAACAGCAGAAGAGCAATGTGGATACTGGAATGCCAGCGTCATCTTCATTATTAGCCTCGTATGCTTCGTTGGAGGGCGCTGTCAGCGCCGCTGGACATGGCGATGGTCGAGACGACGCGGAGACTCCGTGACGACTTCAACGCGATGCTACACGCAAGCAACGACCATAGCAGTCTCAACAGCAGCCACTGGAACGTGCAGCTTGCGTACAATTTTCAAGTGAATGAAGCGACGACGACGAATGCGTACGGCGCGGCGCCTGTTGTGAAGCCGAACGCGATCTACCTGGACAGCATCAAGGACCTTAGCGCGTACTCTCCGTTCACAACTGGAGCCACGACGCGCTTCACGTGCGCCTCGCGACTTGAAAATGGAAGTCTCTTCCAGCATTACGACGCAGCGGGGGACAGGCAGTGCATCTGCACGTGCCCGAAAGGCTACGCGATAGGTTGGAACTGGTGGGGCAAGATGACCTGCGAACAGCTGAACAGCTACTTGGCCGACACGACCTGCCGCGAGTGCGTCTGGGACTCGTACGGACCATTCAAGTTCGAGGTGACCGAAGAGCTCTCAAGCTGCAACCTGTCGAAGCAGATGACGTTGAAGGGGATGCCCGTGCCGCCACTCATGACCTCGACCGTCGACGACGGCAAGAGCTTGGGTCAAGTCACGCTCTCCGCGTCCCTGCGGTTCTCGTCCGTGTACGATGGCGACGAAGTGGCGAACGCGCTGTTCAAGGTCCTGGGGCTCGTTGGCAAGTGCGACCGCGACAGCTTGCTCAAGAAACGGCCGCTGTTGCTCCCAAAGGGATCGTATTCCAGCCCAAAGAACCCATCGCTGACGTCAATCGCCAAGACCCAAACGAAGAAGTGCGGATGGACCAGCTATCAGACGGACCCGTCCGACGCCTTCAAGCAACTTTCCATCTCGTCCTACGGGAAGTACAGCCTAACTGTATCAGCTGACGGCCACAGCGATTCGTGCAACGGCTGTGTCGCGACTGTCGACCAGTACCGTCCGTGCGCCACCACAGAGTGCCCTTCTGCATTTTATGATTCCTCGGGACTGCCAACAACCAGTGACGGCGTGAAGAACGCGAAGCTCACTGGCACAAACGTCTGGAAAGCAAACGCGTCCGTCCAGCAGTTCTTCGAGTTCCAGGAGAAAGCGGCGAACGATGCGTGCAGCAGTAGCTTTTCGAACCGGTGCGACGAGCAGCTCTTTGAGATCCGGAATTTCTTTGCCGACAAGTTCACTAATTCCAGCAAGACGTACCGTGATGGCCGCTCGTGCTTCTCGCCCGCGAGCGCGTGGACCGATTTCCTGGGCTTGTCTGCAGCAGTGGTGGATCCTTTCCCAACAGAGAACAGTGCTGCGCTGCAGGCGGATGTGCCTGTGGTGCCTGGGAAGTGCATGCGCTGCTGCCACTTGAGCGTCAAGCTCAGGGAGAAGTGGATCGACTATCTCTGCGACTCAGACTACGACACGGAGCGCTGCGACGGGTCTGACACCGAAACGTGCGGATACAAACAGTGTCTGACCTTCTCGGGCGGCTCGGCGGCGACAGCGGACGCCCAGATTCGCGCGAGTCTCAAGACAGAGCCCGAGAACGTCCTCAAACAGTTGAAAGTGCAGCAGCTCTTCGAGAGCAAGACCCAGGTGCACCGTGCGCTGCCGTGCACCAAATTCGGCGAGTCGAGCAACAGCTCGTGCACCTACACAGCCAAGACCAGCGACCTCGCCGAGACGAAAGCTGGTTTCCACGCAAACTGGCTCGACTACGGCGCCAGTGGGAAAGATCTAAGCAAGTTCGTCTTCTGGAGGTACCACGCCGCAGGCGAGAGTGATGGTAGCAGCAAGTGGCGGCTGCTCGAGACGAACGCAGACCATGTGTTCTCCAGGTCGGAGGCGCAGATCACGATCGAAGGGTGACCGCAGTGCGGAGTTGTCAGCTCGTTCGTGTTCTTCGTGTACTTGCACGTGCACAGCCCAGTTCAAGTGTGCGAGAAGTTTGACCTCATGTGGCTCCAGACGCTCAGCCCGCCTCTGAAAGTCCAGGACCATCTCTGCAACTTCTCCAAGAGCGACTTTGTCGAGCTCACGTTCAGCTATTTACCCAGTCTTGGCGTCTAGTATGGCGGCGTGCCGTTGCCGATGAGCGTCAGCAGCGTCGTGTGCTCGGCGAGCCTCGGCGGTCGCCCAAGTATCGAGATCCTGCGTCTCGAGAACCAGAGCTCGTATGAGCTCATGCGTTGATTCGCGATCCAGTTGTAACAGGCGCCGAGCACAGCGCCGCTCACAAGCCTGGGCATACGATGCAACTTCACGTACGCAAAGTACGACAAGTCCACGATCTCACAGCCGTGCAACAAGAGCTTCACGTTGATGGACTGCGACGAGCCGTACATCGGCACAGCGAAGAGCGACACGTGCAACTCAGCCACTTGCAATAGCAAACAGCTCCTGGGACTCTACGAAGCCTGTAGCAGCAGCGTTGCCACTGCTAGTGCGGCCCAGACGCAGTTTAAAGTCTCGGGCAGTGAGTGCTGCCAGTCCTTCAGCGTAGCGACGAAGTGCACCCCGCTGATGCGCATGCCAGTCGGAGCAGGAGACGATGTCCTTGGGCTCAGCCGCTGCGAGCCAGTCAAAGCGACTGGTGTTGCAGTCGTGTTTGTGTACACAGGGCAGCTGCTTGGCGCGGCGACGAGCGCGGCGTTAACGCTTGGGGCTGCGATTGGACCTCTGGCTGCTGTCGGCATCGCTGGGTCTGTGGTAGCGGTTGTAGTGGTGGCGATGGTTGTGAGCAAGGTGCAGCACCAGAAGTACGAGCAGTTGCTCAGCGAGGACGAGCTCTACATGCTCATGGTGCAGTAGGTGCTTGGTGTTTGCAAATGTGTATTGCAGCATGTCATATAGTGTGGATGCTGTTGCCCGCTCCCGTGCCGTGGGCTTACACTGGTGTAGGTGACAGCATGTCACTCATCGCAAGAGAGACACGAATGAAGGTCGCATTGATGCTTGTTTTTTCAGATCTTCATCCGTCTTTAACCGAGACTGTTAAATAGGGTTTACCTAAATAGGGTAAAAATCCTGTGGTCGCTTCGCAAAGGTTTTTTTGCATATTTTAGTCAAATGTTCGAAGCACTTCATCATCCCGTCACAAAACGTGATAAGTGCTCGATCGCAATCGATCGAGCCGAGTCGGCCGCTCCAATGGACTACTACCGCCTGCTCAACGTCTCCCGGTGCGTCGCTCTCTACGCCTGCTGATGCTGCTGCGAACTTCTCTGACTGCCCCGTACTAACCGACTGCTCGTTTGCTGGTGCTGTCGCTGGTGGCTGCACAGGTCAGCGTCCGCGAAGGAGATCAAAGACGCGTACTTCCGATTAGGTTCGTGGCTCGCACTGGGCTCATTGCGTCGGATAGGTATGTGAGGATGACGATCATCTGATTGCTCTATACACGTGCTCTGTTGACAGCGAAGACTCTGCATCCGGACGTCACGGGCAATGACAAGGTACGCTGCGCACACTTACTGCTCTTAGCTGCTGCAGCGTATTGGCAATCATGACATCATGACAACCGCGCTAACTCCAACTCACCCACTCAATCAACTCAGACAAAAGCAGAGCTCTTCAAGAACGTGAGCGAGGCGCACTCGGTGCTCTCGGACGCAAACACTCGACGCCAGTACGACGCGTCGCGCCCCGCGCAGAGCTTCGGTCCGCAGTCCACGGGCGGCGGCCGCATGCACCCGTACGCCGCACAGAAAGCCGCAGAGGCAGCGACGAGAGGGTACACGGGCGATGAAGCACCAGACTACACAGCGAGACGCATGTACGGTATCGACGAAGAGGTGTGGATCGCGCACCACTACGGCGTGTACTCGCGGCGCGGCAGCGGGATGCCCGGCCGCTACTACGGCATGAACATCGTCGAGGAGCGCATCGAGGAAGAGCAGGAGCGCATCCAGCGGTAAGAATTGTGCTACCAGTCGTGATCACCGTTGTAGTTACTGTTGTAGTTGCCTTGTATTAATGTGTGCATTTGTACACCTTCGTAGTCGGAAGCAGCACTACAAGCTCCACTCGTCCGCGGGGTACTTCCTGCGACGCGAGGCGCGACTGAAGAAACGCGCCGTAGAGGAGGCCGCCAAGGCGCGCGAGGAGCAGAACAATAATCCGAAGAAACAAGAGGAGGAGGATGCAAACTGCGTCATCTCCTGATGCTAATGTTTCCTCATAGAGCAACGCCTGAAGTCAAAATAGAGCCAACTTGTCCAATCCCCCAGGACTGCCATTGTAGAGACAGAGCGCGTGCATGGAAGCTTCGCATTGACAAACGCGGGCGGATTGACACAACAAGACCCTGTCATTAATTGAGTCGGGTGCGAATGTCCA
Source organism: Globisporangium spinosum (assembly GCA_023335535.1). Lineage (NCBI taxonomy): Eukaryota > Oomycota > Peronosporomycetes > Pythiales > Pythiaceae > Globisporangium > Globisporangium spinosum. The sequence goes on along the minus strand of JAADVN010000632.1, from coordinate 2,324 downwards.
GCGGGATCGCCTGCAGCCCGAGCGCGTACGAGTACAGACGCGCGTCGATCGCGTCGCCCTCGTTTGCCCTCCGCTCCAGGAGCCACGGTATTAAGCCGTCGAGCGGTGCGAGCAGCACTTGGATCATCTCGTCGTCCTCAAGGTGCTGCTCGGGGTTGGCTCCAATTTGGTCCTCAGCACGCACCTGCATGAGCAGCAGCCGGCACTTGCCGTTCGTGATGCCCTGGTCGTTCACCATGGGCGGCCCCATGTGCATCACGCGCGAGCCGACGTACCCGGTCTCTTCACGCAGCTCTCGGAGCGCCGCCACCTGCGGATCCTCGTCGCCGTCGATGAGCCCCGCGGGGAGCTCCACGACCCACTTGCCCACTGGCGGGCGGAACTGGCGAATCAAGACCACTTGGTGCGGGGTGTCAGCTTGAGTGAGGAACGGGAACACCACCACGGCGTCACACTTCTCATCCTCTTCTAGGACCAGGCTGGTAGCGGTGGCATCATCGCCATCTGTCTCTTGTGAGGAGCGCGATCCGAGCACAGGGTACGTGGTCGTGCGCTCGATGCCCGTCCACTTGCGCTCGCGGCCCTGCTGGTCCAGGAAGCGGATGGTCTTGAGGCGCAGCCACGGGTTCTCGAACACCGCGTCCTCGCCGACCACACGCGGAAGGCGGCGGCCGCTGCGCGGAGCATCTGCCGAAGCGCGTTTGGTGCTGAGCGCTCGCGCGGCCAGCACGCGGCGCCGCAGCCCTTGCTGAAGGGGAAGCAGAGAAGCTCGTCGAGCAAGCATTTTCAATTGGAGCTGCTGATTGATCAGTGGCACTGATGATCTGACAGGCGCATCCCATATTGATATGATAAAATCGCATGTGTTGCTTGAATGTTGCTCTTTTATGTTATGAACGAGCGGTATGGTACAGTAATACAGCTCTTGCACGCGACTGTTTCAAAAAAGTAGAACGTAGCAAAACGTTTTGAAGGTGGGATTCATGCTCAAAATGCTCCACTGGCACTCTCCCCCTTTAACTCGGTCGAGATCAAAACCAAATGACTCGTACAGAGAATATTTTAACTTCAGTTTTTTTTTTCTCTGGGGCAGTAATGAAGAAAGGAATCTGAATTGAGGTGAAGCAGGTAGGGAGTATTTGATCTGTTCGAGCGACGAGCGAAATATAGCTTCGTTCTTGTACAGCAAGCTGGCCGTGCGGGGAGGCGAATTGACACTTGTGCACCTACCATGGCAAAGCTGACACTGCACTAATCGAGCCCCAGTGGTCACGCACTGTGGCTGTAAAAAGTCTCCGCACCTCCGAAAATTTATCACGTTTTGCGAATTTTCTCTGCTTGTGAGAACTTTCGCCAGGAGAATTTGGGGTGGGAATATTCTCCGTGATGAGCTGGTCGGTCTGAGCCGTCTCTTAGTCCATAACGCCAAACCATTTCGTCGCAATCCCATTTTCCAATTTTGGGCTCCACAAAAAGTGTCCGCACTCCACGGTAAAATTTGAGTTGCAAGCATGTTGATGGGTAAGTTTGGTTGTAATCGCTACACAATGATCCTCAACGTCTTGCGCACACAACTGACCACTTTTTACTCACCTCTATATAGTTTCGGTGCTCCAGAGGGCCGCCAGGGCCGAGTATAGTCATGATATGTGGCAACTGGCCGTTGGCATGCATTTGGACGGCTGTGAGTACAAGAACATCGCCGGGGAACTCTTCATGCCAGTGTCTACCGTCCACTACATCGTCCAGAAGTTCAAGGATCACGGTATCGTCGGAAACTCGCCTCGTGGAGGCTGTCCTGTCCTTGCCACGCCTCGGCTTCGGCGTCTCGTGGTCTGCAAGGTTCTTGTCCAGCATCGACTGAGCGCCGAAACTCTTGCCGAGGAACTCAAGAAGTTCCACAACCTTGACATGAGTCCCTCGACAGTTCGGAACATCCTTCGCGACGTGAAGCTGAACGGCCGAGCCACCTGCAAGAAGCCACGCATCAGCAAGATCAACAAGGCCAAGCGTCTCAAGTACGCGATGAACCACCTTGGCTGGGCGGAAGAGTGTAAGAGGCTATCCGAGATAGCCTCAAACACGGCACACACGCTTGCGCTTGAGAGGAAGACTTGAGAGGAACTTGGCAAAAATGCAACTGAATTAAAATGCTGTTATGGTTCCTGTCGCTACTCCTAATCAGCCTCAAGGGCTCCTACACGTTTTATGAATAAAACCTACACATGCAGAGATAAACCTACTAAACGGATATATAAAACCTTGGGTACACTGAGGTTCAACCCATAGGACCTTGAACTTGAAGTCCTGTGGAAAGTTCCCTG
>JAADVN010000631.1:0-15363 GCA_023335535.1 Globisporangium spinosum | reverse complement strand
TTGAATGCCTTCTGGATGCGAATGTAGGTTTTCCATCTCCACTTCGATCGGCCCCAGGTTACGACTTTGTGCTTGACTTTGTTCCTCAGAAACGGCTTTGCGAGATTGTGCATCGCTCTTCGGTTGTGAACGACAGCGATGAACACAGGGTTCCGTCTAGGATCAATGGCAACAACTCTGTCGACGTAGTGAGGACAATAGCTGTTCAGCTCCTTATTCAGTTTTTTCAGCACTGTGTTGCTGATCTTGATGTTGAGCGGGCGCAGCTTCTTCTGTGGGAGAAGTGTGAACAGCTTTAATGGACACCATAACGGAGCGTCGAGATTGAATGATTGAATGCTGGTATAATAACATCAGTGAGTAAGGAGGATGCAGTAGAAACAATAAATAAATTAGGGGAGAATGGTAATAACTCCTCATACCACCCGCATGTACTCACGCTGCCTTGGAATAGCGACAGCGGACGTTCGTCAAGGAGCAGTGTCCAGTCCAAATCTCTCCCTTCCAAAGAAACAAAGAAAGCGGACTTTCGGCCGCGTCGACATCTCGAGTCAATGCGTGGGGTCCGATACGATCATCAAAGTTATTAGGATTGTCTACATTGGAAAATCAAGTAGAAAAGAAGGTACTATAGAAAAGGTCCTGTTTGAGTACGGTCATGAGGTGGTACAAGAGCCAAACAGCGGCATGGTATCGGACACACCCCACACACACACAGTGGCAGGTTCACGTCCTGAGTGTCTTGCTAATGCTGCACACCGCAGCACGACACGGAGGCAGTCGAGCTGGTTTCGTCTGGTCTCATCCATGATAAAGTTGCGCTCGATGGTGTCACGCGAACGAATGGCTCGAACTCTCTCGTTGGCCCGTGCCTCTCTGACCTTCAGCATCAAGACCGAAGAGGCATGCGCCAACAGTACGAGAGGCTTCGTATCATTTGTCCGAGTCCTCCGCATGAGCTGCCAAACATTAAATGGGTTCTGCAATGTATGCTTCACCGGTACAGTCAGAAGTCTTTGCTGATACAATCCGCTAAGTCAACGGAGAAAGGTACGAACGCGAAAGCCCATGACTGCTGAAGAATGGCGCTGTCTACAAACACAACACGATAATAATAACAAAAACTGGTTCGTTCCTGAGCGAACCGAAGACTACTTGCACTCTTCTTTGAACAAGAAGTTGTCAAACGTACATTCGAACTCGCTTTTGTGGCCGTATTTTTACCCAGGCGCCACTGCCGTTCGCTCGCGAGTCGCACTGGATGCCCTCTTCCTCTGGCGACGTCAGCACTCCACCGAGCATTGTGTCTTCAAATACAATGCCAAACCCACGCGAGCCGTCGCATGCGCAGAAGCAGTTGCGCATGAATAGTCGTTCTAGAGCTTGTAGAAGTAGTCAAAGCCGCCCATGGGGTTGGCGAACACGCACGCGAACTGGATGTCGAGCTGCCACGGCTCCTTGTTGGCGGGTTTGCAGTTTCTCAGTAGAATAGCAGTAACGCTGAGCCCCTCTTTTGCAAAATGCGAGTGACTGGCGCGATGCTGCAATTGATAAACTGCTTCTGCTTCGGTATGATCGAGCTGCCGATCACCGACGTCGAGCTGCTGGATCCAGATATGCACTTTCACGCGGGCTGCTTCATGGGCACATGCGAACTCGAACAAGGGAGCGAGTGCTACCAGCACCATGAAAAACAGAGATACAAACGTGGTTTGCACTCTTCATGGTGGCTTTGGCGGTGGACTTGATCGTTGGGCTGTTGCAGCTCATATTCACGACGGATGGGCTTATCTGAGCGAGGACAAGCCACGATTTCGCGAAAAACGAGTAGCTTGCAACAAATCAAAGAATTTGGTCAGATCGTTGAGACTTCATACGCCATGCAATTCAGGTCAAAGAGGCTACTAATATAGCGTATCATTGTAGGTCAGAATTTTGGTTTGGCTCTGCTGTCGGACACAATATGAGCTCAACTGTAGATAATTCCCTTGAAAACCCAAGTCAAAGAGGCTACTAATGAAGTTAATCACTGTAGTCCACCCTCGAGAGTCCTTTGTTGAAGTATCCAATGTACTCCCGGATTGAGAGGGCCACTATTGCGATCAGTCACTGTACGGCAATATCAAGAGGGGGCTTGAGTGTGTTGGAAAGAAGAGGACTGGAAAGAAAGCTCCAGCCAAAGGCAAGGAAGGCGAGCGAGAAGCGGCAGCAGCTCCATCCAGCAGCAGGAGAAGCGCGATCTCTCTCTCTCTCTCTCAAGCGCTACTACAGTACGGCCAGCATTCGAGAAGGAAGAGATGGCGGACACGCAGAGTCGCGAGAACGGCGTCCACAGCAGCAGCAGCGGCAATGGCAAGCGCAAGCAGTCGGTTGCAGAGAGCTCAACGGCGCCTGCGCTGCTCAAGAAGATGAAGATGGAGAGCGACGCGCCGCCCGAGGTGCGTTTTGGATACGATCGTGATGTTACTGTGATGTGCGGTATTGATGCTATTGTATATGTATGTGTATGTCTATGGACGCTCACAGGCGAACCCGAATACGATGGAGGCGGTGAAGGAGAAGAACCGCGCGCTGGAGCTGGATCTGCGCGAGAAGAACCGCCGCATCGCGTATTTAGCGACCAAGTGCGAAGCGCTCTACCGCGGTAGGGCGATCGCCGACACGTCGTTCCGATGTGTGCGGCGGCAGTGGCTGCAGCTGCACGACGATCTCGCATCTGCGCTCCATGCGCTGAACGCCGACGAGCGTAGCTCTTCAAATAATAATGGTGACGATGACGACGAATGGCGTGGCGTGCTGGACGCGGTCGATTGCTTCGGATTACTGCGCACACAGCCAGTAGACCTGCAGCTATTTTTACCAGAGTGGTTCCTCGCGATTAGCAAGGGGGACGCCGAGCAGCAGGAGGAGGAAGCCGCGGAGGAGCAGGCGAACACAGCAGCGGCGAATGGTCGAAGCGGCGATGATGATGGTGATGAGGATAACAGCGCTGTCGAATACGTCGCAAAAGAAGATCTCAAAGATATGGAGAAGCAGTTGCATGAGCAGCTCATGAGCAAGAACGAGGACACAAAAGCGCTGTTAAGGGGCGTTCTGAGCGCTCTGGCGACCAAGCAACCGGAAGCAGCAAGCATCGAGTTCAAGAAGATTGTGCAGGAGAAACGCGCCGCCGTCGCGCAGGCGCTGGCGCTGAAAGACCAAGCGCAGATGGTATGTGTGTTTCTTTTATACGTCTGCACATACATCAATTCCATTTCTAACCATTTTCTGTGTTCTCACGCTTGTACATTTTTATTTTAGTACCAAGCGCGCATTCAGGAATTAGAGAAGGACGTGCAGATGAAAGAGGTGGAGCGACATCGCGCGTGTCGGGACTTTGATCGGCTGAGCAAATTCGTCGAGCGCAATGGCTCGCTCGTGGACCCGGACGAACAGCAGCAGACGCAGGCTTCAGTTACACCTGCAGCAGCAAATGGAGACCAAGTGAAAACAGAACAACCAGTAGATGCAGGGAGCCAACCACAGGAAGCAGCCGCTATTATCACACCAGAAGAGCTCGCACAGAAAGATAAAGTGGTGGCGATACTGCAAGAGAACCAGACCATTCTGACCAAAAAGCTGTACCAGGAGCGCGCGATCACTGCGGATTTGAAGAAAGAGGTCGCAAAGCTCAAAGCCATGGAAACAGCGGTATGAATGCGTTTCCGCTATGTGTTGTGCTGTTTGGTCCTTTAATGTGTCACTGGTTGACAGAATGGTGATTTCTTTGTTTTTTGTCTTGCCTGCAGTGGAAGAAAGAGGAAGCCGTGCTGAAGCAGGATTGCGAAGACAAACTGGAGCACCTGCGCGAGGAGAAGAAGCACATTCACGACGAATTCACAAAGATTCAGTACAAAGCCAAGGTACGTCCAACGAACCAACGTTCAATCCACGCGTGTGACTTGAAAGTTGCGTCTGTGAACTGTGTTTGATTTGTTCATGCTGTGTACTACTGTCGGTCGCTGTGTGGGAAAATGACAGGATATCGAAACCCATGTGAACGAGAAGTGGAAAAAGAAGATCGCGCGCATCCAGGCGGACATGACGAAAGTGAAGACGCAAATGGACGAGCTGAACCTGAAAAACGTCGCATTCCGAGAGAAATTGTCGAATGCCGCGGCTTTCCGAGACCAGGTTTGATAAATGTTGTGTCTAGCCTGGCTTTGGCTGACTGGTCTGTTTGCTGATCTGCCTGTTTTCTCTGCTCTTGCTCTCTTGTTTATTTTTCCTGCAGTTACACGAGCTGAAATCGCTTCACGAAGTGCTAAAGAGCGAGAACGTGACCCTCAAGACCCAACTCGACCGCGAACGCCAGAAGAATGACCAGTCTGCAAGATTGGCGGAGAATCAAGAGATCTTTTCACTCACTGAAAAGGTGCGAACACGAGTTACTCTGGTCTATGAACGCAAGCAAATTTTTGATGAATGAAGGTGTGCTGTTGCTGACCTTCTGATGTCTAACATTTGTTGCAACCAGGTTGAGCTGCTTGAAAAGTCGAAAAAAGAGCTCCAGGAGACGTATGAAACGTTGAAGCAGTCGAATATGTGAGTAGCTATCTCTTCACCAAATGCTGTGGCTGACTAAGACTAAGTACTAAACCTGATTTTGCACACTTGTTGCGAAAGGAGCGACGACAAAGTAGCAAGTCTGCTCAAACACCAGACGGAGCTGGAAGCAAAGTACGAGCAGGAGCTACTAGAGCACTCTGCGACCAAGACCACAATTGAGAGCCTGCGTCTCGAGATCAAATCGCTGCAATCCACAGAAGCGGCGTCTCGAGAAGAGAATGATGCGTTAATATCGGAGATCGACACGATCTCGAAAGAGATGGAGAGCATGCGCCAGGGACGGAAGAAGCTCGTTCAACAGGTGGAGGAGAAGCGAAACTCAAACAAGAAGCTGCACACGCAGCTATCGAAAGAGGAGCAGGCGAAAGCGCACTGCTTTGAAGAGCTCGCTGCGGCGCGACTACAGGTGTCGTCACTGGGGACAGTGCACAAGCAGCAGAAGGTGTTCATCGAGTCGGTCAAGGTACGGCGAAGACGCGATCGCGATATGTATGATCTATCTACAGCTTTGGGCTGTTGCAACTTCTAACACTATGATGTTAATGGTGGGTCACATGACCATGTTAGGAATCGCTCCATGCAAAGGAGAAAGAGCTGGAGGCGCTGAAGGAGTACGTGAAGAACCTCGAAAGCGAGAAGGATGCGGCGGACTCGGAGAAGCGCAAGATCGTGCGAGAAGCCGAGGTCGCGAAGCAGATTTACACCACATCGATCGCCGAGACATCGCAGCGCAAGCAGCAGCTGCTACAGGAGCAGAAGAAGGCATGCGAGAAGTGCGAGGTCTACAAGAAGAAAGAGGAGCGCTACGAGAAGCTGCTGCAAGCAGCGAAGGCGACGCCGGCGACCGGGGAGCTGAACGACCTCGAGCGCTTTGAGCTCAAGGAGCTGCAGAAGCTCGTGAACTGCTCGGTGTGCCAGGACCAGCGCAAGAACGTGCTCATCGGCAAGTGCTTCCACATGTTCTGCCGCGACTGTGTGGACAACAACCTCAAGTCTCGGAATCGCAAGTGCCCGACGTGCAAGAAGATGTTTGGCCAGGACGACGTCAAGGCGGTCTGGTTCACATAGAGAGTGTGGGAGCATGACTACCGGTGGTGGTAGATCGAGTGGATGGATGGGTGAGCGAGCGAGCGTATGTAAGTATGAACAACAGCAGACAGCATGAAATGAAGATCCATGTATAAGCAGAGACGCGCAATCAAAAGCACAAGCGATAGGTATAGCAAACAGCATGAGCAGCTCACAACAACAAAGATGCCTCTCGGACTGAATAGCCAGCCTCATGCCACCTGCCTGCCTCATAGATGTCAGTCAAACCATAATAAAAGCAAGCAAGACAACTTGATTTCCGGCTCTAATAGAAAGCAGTTTTAATGGTGACTGTTGATTGTCAAGTCAAAAAGAATCGATTGTTCACTTGGATTCAGTATGGCTCATAAAAAAATCTCGGCTTAGGTTGTTTACACTTTGATTGGCCTGAAGAGTCAAAACGCCACATCACACACACACAGGATCACAAGTCGGAGCAAGATGGCACCGAAGCGCAAGCTGCACAGCAAGGGCTCGCGCGGCGCGCCAGGCAAAGCGAAAGTGGGAGCGAAGGATGCCAAGAACAAGCGCGCGCGCACTGCAGAGTCCGCCGAGCCGGTCAAGCTCTACACAGCGACGGACCTGATCCTCGTGCTGGGCGATGGAGGTAATTTTTGCGTTCGCAACATGTCCTGCAGACTCCTGAATAGCAACTGACTGACATGACTCTGCATGTGGGTGTTACTTGCTCTGACAGACTTTACGTTCTCCAAGGGGCTCGTGAAGCACCGCGGCACGGGGGACGGGCTGCTCGCAACGTCCTTCGACTCGGACGCGACCGTACGCAGCAAGTACTCGAACGCGCACCAGTGCATCAACGACATCCGCTCGCTCAAGGGCCGCGTCCTGCACGACGTGGACGCGACCAAGCTGGACGAGCTGCCGCTCAAGCTCAAGGACGGCACGTACGTGCCCAGCTTCTTCAAGTACATTCTGTTCAACTTCCCGCACAGCGGCCAGCAGCGCGTGCACGTCAACCGCGCGTTGCTGCGCGACTTCTTTGAGAGCGCGCGCTCGCGCCTGTTTAAGAATGGCGAAGTGCACGTGACGCTCAAGACCAAACCGCCGTACTCCAACTGGCTCATCGAGGAGCAGGCGAAAGCCGCGGACTTTGTGCTCAAGGAGCGCCGCAAGTTCAACATTCGACTGTTCCCAGGCTACAACCATCGCACCACGGACCCGCAGGCCAAGGCGTTCGAGCCAGATCTCTGCGTCACCTACGTGTTCATCGTGAACCGGTCCAAGGTATGTCCATGTGTTTGGTTGTTTGTGTGTACGTTAACGGGTGGTAGTGGGTGTGAAGGGCCTCTTTTACTGATGGCGCTGTGGCTTTGATGAACGATATAGCACCCGTTCGAAGCGATCGCACAGGCGCAACGACTCAAGCAGCAAGGCGCTGCGTTTGCGGCCGGAGCTGTGCCACCGGTGATGACGGCAAAGGAGGCGTCGAACACTGCAATCGCGCAACTTCTGCAGGCCCACGCGCGCGCCAAGGCAGCGCAGGCCAATGAGAGAGTGACAGCACCTGTCGCCACCAAAACAACAGCCATCAGCAACAGTAGCATTCGCACGCCAGAAGCAGACATCAAAGTGCCATCGTCGTCAGCAGAGCATGAGACACGTGGTGGTCCGGTAGTGGCATCCGTGGCGGTAGTTCAACGGAAGCAGAAGACGAGCCAGCAGGAGTCGAAGAGCAGGCGCTCGCAGACGCTCTGGACGCCGCTGCATCGCCGTCCCGCGCAGAGGCTCACGAGCGTCATCGCCCCCACCACCAAGCAATAGAAGCACGAAAGTGTGGCTTGCGTACTCGTTTAACAAGATACTACTGGTCAAAATTCGACAAAACCACCGTCTTGATTGGCTGAATATGTGTCGATGAAGGAGGTACGCCATTTTCGGTTTGACATCTCTTCCTGACTTTCCCCTTCTGTCTTCTAACAATCCTCTTTCGAAGTAATACATGTCCACAAAATGAACCTTTTTACAGAAAGTACGCAATATTCAAGGCGAATCTCCATGAGTCGCCTCTCAATCGCCTCATCAGCTTTTTTTGTCCATCATTCGCAAATCTCCAGCCTCGTGCTGCTTGCTTGCTTGCAGCCGGCAGTCGGTCGTTTCGCCATCATCCGTCCTCTCAGGCTGCGCAGTCTCTCTCTCTCTCTCTATCAGCAGCAGCATGTTCTCGTCCTCCTCTTCAACAAACTACGCGCCCGTGCAGCTCCACACACCAGCCACAACTTCAGACTCAGCAACAGCAGGGACGAGCACCTCACGAACCACAGCAGCAGCATCAACAGCAGCTCCCGTCTTCTTCATCGATAGCGACGACGACGGCGACGACTTGACGCTCTCGACCGCTTCAGCCAGCGAACACGCAGCAGAATCGCCATCAGACATGTCTCCACGGCACGCGAGTGATGGTGATGCCGACGAGCAGGTGGCCATGCTGCGCGCTGTCAGCAAGTACAACGGTGATGCCTGTGATGATGTTGGTGGCGATGGCGTCAGTGCGAACGGCGACGGCAGTAGAGTGAAACGCAAGCGCCATAGTGATCGTGGTCCTGGTGGCGGCGGCGGTAGCTTGAGCGCGTGGGGCGGCACGCAGCTCTGCATCACGGCACTGAGCGCGATCTCGGGCTTCCTCTTTGGCTACGACCTCTGCGTCATGGTCATCGCGCTGCCGCTCATCCAGGCGGTACGTACATTGCATCTGTTTTTTAAGGCTCTCAGCCACATGTTGTTAGAACACTTGAGTCTAACGGATAGCGCTTATTTATTGTTTGACTCTGCTCTGCTTGCAGGAGTTTGAGCTGACGACGCCATACGCGCAGTCCGTCGTGAGTGTCTTGATGATCGGCGCGGTGTTTGGTTCGCTTGCGGGCGGCGTCGGCGCGGATTGGTACGTTAGCTTTACAATCCATGTTTCAATAAACTATCAGACGGATACTTCTTTACTCCTACTTGATGGTGTACTTATCCACTGATCTATTGACTCCGTATCAGGATCGGCCGCAAGCCCGCGATCGTCGTGACCGCGCTCTTCTTCCTGCTCGGCTCGCTGCTCATGACGTTCGCGTTCTCGTACACGACCATGCTGCTCGGCCGCTTCCTCGCGGGCCTCGCCGTCGGCAGCAGCGGCCCGTGCGTGTCCGTGTACCTCTCGGAGATCGCGCACCCCGACCGGCGCGGCGCGGTCGTCACCACCAACGAGGTTTGTTCTAATACTAATTGTCGATTTTGGTATCCAACGCTGTTGTAATGCTGACATCGTGTGGTTGGTACTGCTTGCTTGTCTGTAGGTGATGCTCTGCGTCGGGTGCCTCGTGTCGGTCATCATCAGTGGAACGCTTCAGGACAGCGAGGTGAGAGAACAAATACCCTCAGATGATCAGTGTGCGTAGAGCCACTGTCTACGATGCTAACCTGGGATATGTGACTCTGTGAACGCTCTTTTCTTCATGTAGAACGGATGGCGCAAGATGCTCGCTGTGACGCTGCTGCCTCCTGTCGTCCAGCTGGTACGTGCCTCTCGCAATTGAGGATCATGCTCTGGCTGGCTAACTGACCAAACCTGGCTATTGCTCACTAGATCGGCATGCCGTTCCTCCCCGAGTCTCCTCGATGGCTACTTTCGGTGCGTCATTTACTCTGTACCCATTCACCTATTATCAGATTGGTGCTGATAACGAAACTCTCTCTCTGATGTTTTCTTTCTCCGCAGCAAAACCGGACTCAGGAAGCGAATGCCGCACTCCGACGCCTATTCAACCACCACGACCATGATGCTGACGCCTCTTATCCTTCTCACCTGAAGGCGCAGCTTTCATTAGAGGTACTGTGAGACTTCCCCGTTCTCGGATGCTTCGAAAATGTGTTGGGTACTAAACTCACTCTTGCATGTTTGCAGACGTTCAACTATAGCATGTGGAAAGCCGTGAGGCTCATCGCAAGCGACCCGTCGGCGCGCAGGTATACCCACCGTTCTGAAACAGCCCTATGCTTCTATCTGACTTTGGTGTGCGCGCTCTCGCTCACTCGTCCACCCATACTCATGTCCATTCGCTTTTGCTTTTAGACGCGTGCTGCTGAGCATGTCCATCGCCTTTGGACACAACCTCACCGGCGCCAACGCCATGCTCTACTACTCGAGCTACATTCTGACCGAGCTGAGCGATGGTGGCGTCCCCACAACTTCCCATTTGGCCAAGGAGATCGGCGTCGCGGTCGCAAAAGTGGCGGGCGTGTGCACTGCCATCACAATTGTTGACCGCGTCGGTCGACGCCCGCTGCTGCTCACGGGCTCGGTCCTCATGTTCGCGTCGTATGTGGTGTTCAGTATGCTCTTCTGGATCATGGAAGGAGAGACCACAACTGCAAGTCACGAGACGCTGGGCATCTGGAACCTGTACCTGTTCATCTACGCGTGGAACCTGAGCTGGGCGCCGCTCATGTGGGTCATCTGCGCGGAGCTTCTGGGCGACGAGTTCCGCTCGGTCGGCATGGGGCTCACCTTCGCCGTCTTCTGGCTCGGCAGCGCTCTCTCGAACCAGACGCTGCTCAGTCTCTTTGACGCCATCGGTGAGCCTTGTATCGTACATAGCTATGACGGCCAATGGAGGCATGTGAACTCACATGATCCTTGACTGTGGTGCTTTGAACGAACTGTAGGCACGACCTGGACGTTCCTACTCTACGCGGTGCTCACAGGCTGCTCGCTGGCGTTCGTGTTCTTGAAGGTACGCCAACCCCAGCCTCGGTGCAACAGAGAAGTATGTATGGAGCGTGCTAACCTGCCAGAGCTCTCTTTGCACACAATGCCATCAGGTTCCAGAGACCAAGGGCCTCACGTTCGAGCAGATCGCGCAGCTCTTGGCTCGACGATCCGAGCACCAGCATCAGATTCAGATCTGAGTATCCAAAAAATCTGATGCTTTTGTGCAATCGAGACTTGATTGGCAAACCACACGACCAAAGAGCTCAACAGAAGATGACGGCGCAGCAGCAATGGGAGGAGTTCGAGTGCATGCTGAGCATGTTCCCCGAGCGCGAGGAGCTCCAGTTTGACGACGCGCTCAGGGACCAGTACGAGCAGCACGTGAGCTTCAACGGCGCTCGTCCACTCGCGCGTCTGCAGTACACGATACACTACAAGGTACACGTGGTGTCAAATCGCCCATGTTTCTTCATAGAGCTCTTCTTATAAAGTGTGCATAATCCTAGACCGCTCAGTACTTCAGTCAGCGCATCCGTCCATTGCCCTCGGAGTGTAAGAGTGCTGACTTACTTGTTGCTGTATGCTGGAATGTGAATGGACGAAAGTAAAGGATCTCGGCTTTGGGAAGGAGATCCCGGCGCTCGAGATCTCGTACCCGCCTGGATATCCTGAGCGAGACACGATCGAGTTCACCGTGCGGTGTCCGTTTCTATCGCGGCATCAGACAGAGGCGCTGCACACGCAGCTAACGCTGTTAACAACAGGCGCACAGGGCGAGGTCGTGGTGCTCCAGCTCTACCAGCAGATGCTCGAGGTGCTCACCGAAGTGCACGTTCAGTATGAGAATGGAGCCGACAGTATGGATCTGGTCCAAGCCGTGGACAGTTTGCGAATGACGGAGACAGGTGAAACACAAGCGGTGTCTGAACCAATTGCTGGTCAAATGAAGGTGGTGTTGGGCCGACGCGCGATCTATTTCCACCACATCATCAACCCGAACAAGCGCCGCGTGGTGAAAGAGTGGGCGCTGGAGCTCCAGCTCGGCGGGTTCAGCAAGATCGGCTGGCCGGGCATCGTGCTCGTCGAGGGACGCGAAGCAGACACGCAGGAGTACGTGCGCAGACTGCAGCACCTCAAGTGGAAGCAGATGGTCGTGCGCGGCGAGCAGACCGAGATGAGCAGTACTACTAGTATCACAGGTGAAAGCGAGACGGCTACGATCGACGCGATGCGGCGGCTGCCGCGTGGCTTCCAGGAGTTCCCTGAGAACGGCATGTCGGCGTTTGCATCGACGTGTCGCGACGCGGGCATCGAAGAGCTCTTCCTAACGACCATGAAAATCTACGGACGCACAAGCGAGATAGATGGCACAACAGCAGCAGCAGCAGCACAACGTTCCAAGGGCTCGAAGCGAAACCAGAAGAAACCTGTGAAAGCCGCAAGATGAACCCTGCACTTCAGAGATTCTAGGTTGATTCTAGCGTTTGTAAGTGATAAATTTTCAGATAAAAGGTGGATGATGAGTATGATGGGAAATGAGTCAGTTCTCAGTCTAATTACACGCGCTGCTTCTTCTTGGAAGCCTTCGCAGTAGTAGAAGACGCACTAGCAGCAGCAGGGGGAGTGGCCTTTCGTCTCTTGGACTTGGACGCAGCCATTTCTTCCTTTTCTTCTACCACCGCCTCTAGTTCCTCAGCATCGCTCTCGCCATCGCCCTCGCTCTCGTCCGAGGTCTTCGTGGCGTCCAGTAGCTCCTCGACTGGGAACAAATTCTTCATCGACACGATGCTAAAGTCCACGAGGTACGACTTCTGCAGCATGCGATCGATGCGCTGGAAGTGGCGCTCGCTGTACGCGATGATCGCTTCGAGCGTCTTGCCCATGTTCTCGAGCTTCTTGAGCTTCGTCGGAGGGAGCTCGCGTAGCATCGACGAGATCAGCACCTGGCAGATCGCGCTGTGCTTGGCGTTCGTGTTCCAGTCGCGCACCCAGTCAAGCAGCGTCTTGAGCTGCTCGTCGTCAAGGCTTGTGACCACCTGCGCGAAGATTACTTCGGGTTCAAACACGTCCGGGTCGATCGGCACGCCACCGGGGAGTACGGGTTGGTCCTTGTGGCGAGGTCCCTCGAGCAGGTCTCTTAAGATCTGCAACAGGCGGTTCGGGTGGCCCAGCTCGAACGCGATCTGCACGGCCTCGAGCAGCTTGTCGTTGCGCAGACAGTTGAAGAGCTGCTGCTCCTTGAGCAGCTTGGTCTCCTTCTCCAGCTGCAGGCCCTGCTCCTCCTCCTCCGTGAAGTCGCGCCAGAGGTTGATCGTCGAGTCCGCACCACCGCTGATCATCTCCGAGCTGTCCTTCGCGACCGCCAGCGCCCAGATCTTGTCCATGTGGTTGTCCAGCGTAGCCTCGCACTCGTTGCTCTTGATCGTCCAGAGCTTCACGAGCCCGTCGGCGCCGGCCGACATGAGCTGCATGCCCGCGCACACAAACTGTACGTTAAGCACGGACGCTGTGTGGCCCTCAAAGGTCTTCAGACACGTAAAGTCCTTCGCAGACCAGACCTTGATGGTCTTGTCGCCACTCGCAGAGGCCAGACACTGATCCACAGGCGAGAACTCGACCGCCCACACGCCGCGCTTGTGTCCGCGGCACGTGCCCGCCAGCGTGAGTACGCTGTTGCCGTTGCCGGACTGCGCGTGCCAGACCTTGATGAGCTTGTCCTGCGAGGCACTGGCGATGAAACGGTCGTTGGGTGACACCGCGATCGCGTTCACGTCCTTGTCGTGGGCCTTGACGGCGCTCATGGTCGCGAGCGTCGTGACCTCAAACTGCTGCTGCTTCTTGTCCGAGTACGCGGCCGCGAGCGGCTTGAGGCTCCACATCTTGAGCGTCTTGTCCGAGCTGCCGGTCACGAAGAACGCCGCCCCCATGGAGAAGTGCGGCAGCTTCTGCGACATCGCGATCGCGCCGAGCGCCTCCGTGTGGCCCGTGCAGGTTGCCAGCAGCTTGCGGGACGCGACGTCCCAGAGCCGCGCCGTGCGGTCCTTGGACGCGCTCACGAGCCACTTGCCGTCGGGCGAGACCGCGAGCGCCATGACGATGTCCGAGTGGCCCGAGAGAAGCTCGCACGAGAGCGTCTCGCGGTTAATCAGGCGGATCTGCTCGCTGTTGGTCGCCACCGCGATCTGGCTGGACGGGCTACCGTCCGCGTTCGAGATGTACTTGAGGTTGAGGATGTCGTCGTTGAAGCCGATGATCTGTGTCGTGCGCGCCAGCTGCTCGTTGAACACAAGGAAGTTCTGGTCCGCGGTCACCGCCATGAGCTCCTTGCGGCTCGCATTCAGCAACAGCGCCGTGTACTTGAGCGACGCGGACTCGGGCTGCTGCTTGAACACCGAGGTGCACGATGCGCCGGAGCTGCACCAGAGCTGCAGCACGCCGCGCTCGCCGGCAATGACGAAGTAGATCGCCTTGGCATCTTCAGAGGCGCTGGCGTCCTTGTTCTTGCTGTTGCCGGTGGAGATGCACTTGAACGTCGATGGGAGTACCTGGATGCCCTCGACGGCCTCGTGGATGAGCACGGTCTTGGCCAACGCGTTATTGCGCAGGTCCCAAAAGTTCACGACGCGGTCGCGTCCGGACGTGAGCATCGTGTAGCCGTCGGTCGAGAACGCGACGCACGTCGCGGGGCTCATGTGATCCTGGATGCACGCGAACTCCTTCTGTGAGTACAGGTCCCAGATGCGCACGGTCGCGTCATCACTGCAGGACACGAGCTGCAGACGCTTGGCGTCCGGGTGGAACTTGACGAGCGTCACGATGCCCGAGTGGCGGCGGAAGTTGTGCGTGCAGTAGCCCTTCTCGATGTCGAACACCTTGACCGTGCGGTCGCTGCCGCCGGTCGCCAGCAGCGTGCCCGTCGGGTCAAAGTCCATGGCCAGCACGGGCGTCTCATGCGCCTTGATCGTGCGCAGACACGTGAACGTGTCGAGATCCCAGAGGCGCAGCAGCAGGTTGCGGCCGGCCGTCACGAGCTGGTTGTAACCGGGGCGCACCGCGAACACCACGAACGACTCCTTCTGCTCTTCCTATTGTCAGGAGATACATTCGCACACAGATACACAGTCATTCAGTGACACAGCCCCGATATTATTTATAATGAGCAAGGCAGCGAGCCAATCAGTGTGGAAGAAGTACGTACATCTTCGACGTCCTGCTGCAGCGTGCGCTTGAGCTCGCCCGTGGCCGCGTCAAGGATCGCAACGTCGTCGTTGAGCATGCACGCGATGAGCGACGCGCCGTTCTGCTGGAAGATGTGCACCTTGCCGCCCGTGTAGACGCCCGAGTGCGCCTTCACGGTCTTCCAGCTCTTCGAGAGCCCTGAGCGCGCCGAGTAGCTGCTGCCACCGACTGCTCCTGCTGCGTGTGCGCTGCTGCTCATGGTCTCTGTGGTGTGCTGTGGTGTGCTGTGCTGTGACGTGGTGCTGTTGGTCGTAGGGAGTGCCTAGTTGAGTTGAGCAGAGTGCCTGCGTGTCCGTCCACTGGGAGCTCTTCGCACGGAGGCACTTTGGTGTCGTTTGGAATGGCAATTGGGCTTGCTCGAATTTGACTGGAAGCGAGACTCGGCTTTTTGGCTGAGCCACAACAAGTCACTATTTCGGCTCCTGTCAAAACCGCTTTGGTTTTGACCGAAAACAATACAGTTTTAATGAAATCTGGCGATAAATCGATACCGATTGAGAAAAACGGTATCTACCGGTGTTTATTTGATCACTATTCTGTGTGACCCACATGCAATGTTAATAAAGTGGTCCACATAAAATTAGGCAGAAACGCATTATCAAAAACACCCAAAACAAAAAATGTTGCACAGGTTTGGGTTGACTGACTCGCATGAGATGGCTACACTTAACGTCGTGGCCTGCCAGCCAACGAAGTGCTGCCATCTCATGTTT
>JAADVN010000630.1:0-15376 GCA_023335535.1 Globisporangium spinosum | reverse complement strand
TTCGTGTCGCCTCACTCAGGACCGAGACATCAACGCCAGTAAGAACATCTTCGTGAAGAACGTCAGTCGCTTGCTAGGAGAGGCTAGCGAAGGGATCGGTGAACCTGCACCGCTGGCGACATTGGCCCAAAAATACAGGCGCCACTTATTTATTTTTCTCAAACTTGGATCGATTCCTTTTTTGTCTT
This sequence comes from Globisporangium spinosum, assembly GCA_023335535.1. Taxonomy (NCBI): domain Eukaryota; phylum Oomycota; class Peronosporomycetes; order Pythiales; family Pythiaceae; genus Globisporangium; species Globisporangium spinosum. The sequence goes on along the minus strand of JAADVN010000630.1, from coordinate 15,188 downwards.
GTTTGCTGCCATTCAAGCGTTCTTCTCTACACGCAGAGTTGCTGATTTTCTTTTATGAAACCACGGCCCAGCCTCCACCAGAGGAGGACCCGACTTCCTCTTCTTTATCGTGCTCAGCCGCTGTGTCATCATCGTCTTTCGGCGCGTTGCCATCGTCGTCGTCGTCGTCGTCGCTCTGCTCGTTTGTTTCCTCTTCACGCTCTTCCTGCTCGCGAAGACGCAATTTCTCCGCAGCATTGAACACGCCTAGGTGCACACAGTAAACAAACAAGAGAATAAATGTGCTGTCAGTGGCAATATTTAGGACGAGAACCTGGCGCTGCACAGCGTAACTCCACACCGTTTGTTTGCTTGCGGCAGTTGAAACACCGTGAAGTTTTCTTGAAATGCCTCAACGCGCACGCCTCGCAGAAGAAATGTCCGCAACTGTTATTATATCGCCCACGAGCATTGAGCATCAGCACCACCCTTACCCCCTTCCTCAGGATAGGATCATCAGTATTGGAAGGAAAAGAATATGCACACGTACATGGTCTCGACCGCATTACGGAATGGGCCGCGGCAGATCGTGCACGCAAACTGCTCTTCATCGTCGCTCTTGATCACGTACTTGTCGTCGTCGTCGTCCTCTTCATCTAGGTCTGTTAAATACACAGCAATAGCATCATTACATCGCCGATTTCAATAGATTAATAACAGCGTACTCAGCGCACGCAAATAATATGTAAAAGACGTACTGCGCCCTTGCTGGAGCATGAGCTGGCGCTTCTTCTCCTTCTCGGCCCACTCCTTCTCGATCTGCCAGCCGCTCTTGTAGTCACCGCGGTCGTGGAGGAACTTGCAGCTGTCGCCGTAGCCACAGAAGCCCGTCTCCTTGTAGTCCTTGCAGATGTCCGGCTGGTAGTCAAAGCGCGAGATCGCTCGCGCCCACGTCTGCGCGCGAATCGGTCCTTGGGTTCTATTTGCATGTCGGGCAAAGCAAGTAGAGAAGCCAATTAGCATTGTACTACAACACAGAGGGTGAGTGTAAGCCCACATACAGGTATATGCGTACCCTGTATATTTGTTCATGCCGATCTGGGACTCCTTTTTCGATATGTAGTTCTTGTAGCCGGCTTGGCCCTTGTACACCTTGCCGCTCTCGTGATCCGCGCTGCCGTCTTCGTTCAGTTTGATGTTGCGCTCCATGATCGCGCGCGCATCTCTGCAATGCATTCACACATCAGAGCGTCAGCCACTCAGTGCTAGCTGGTCTATGGTAACGCAATAGAAACCACAACAGAACGCACCTGTCTTTCTCCGTGTCGATTTGGGTCTCGTACGTCGCGTCACCGGCGTACTTTTGTGGCACGATCTCGCGCGCCGACTCGATCTGCCGCACCTGCACGACGTTCTTCGCTTTCTTTCCTGCGCCAGTCTGTAATCGCAAGCACCACCACACAGAGATACATACACAAAACGTATTAGTTATCATTATGAAGACAGCAAGCACACACCAGTATCATCACAGAGAAAGCAGAGCAGAACAGAACGCACCGAGAACGTGTTGATCTTGCGTCGATCCGAGACAATCGGCGCGATCACGTCGTCGTCGTCAGCATCGCTCTGAGCACCGCCGCCACTGCGTGGCACTTGGCCTCTGCTGCTGCTTTCGTTGTCGTCGTCATCGAGGACGCGCTTGCGCTTGTTCTTCTTCGTCTTGGAGCTCCTCGTCGCGAACATCCTTCCTTCCTTTTGTTGCTTTCGCTTGACTCGTCCACTAAAAATCAAAATCAAAATGAAGCGTCATGTCACTAATTTATTTGAGAAAAAGTGAAGTGACGTGTCACTAAAATAGTTTTGCGAGTTGAGTGTCCCCCCAAATGCCTCCGACGAACAGATCCAAGCCGTCTCGGCGCACCCTTTGTCGTAAAAGCAGCCGGCTCATATCGGCCAGCCGTCATTCTCCGCCAGTAAGAACATCTTCATGAAGAACGTCAGTCGCTTGCTAGGTAGGAGAGGCTAGCGAAGGGATCGATGAGCCTGCAGCGACATGCTGGTGACACATTGGCCCAAAATACAGGCGCAAGACACAAATGAGAAGAAAAATGTGGGTTTGTATATTTTATCGAGTGCAGTATTTATTTTTTCAAGGAGATCGTAGATATAGGCGTGCGTACAAGACACACTACTCGACGATCATGGCGCATGCGCCAATGGCAAACAATCGCTCTCTTTCTTTCTTGATAGGCATGACGCTTCTTACAAGGCGGCGACGGCCTTGAGCTTTGGGACGAGCTGCTGGCCCTTGTGCAGCGACTGGATGTCCGAGTTGCCGCCGACGGTCTTGCCGCCGATGAAGGTGTTTGGCACGGTGCGCTGGCCCGTGATGGCCTCGAGCGCCTCCTGCTGCTCGTCGCCGTCGTTGATCTTGTCGAGCTCCACGACCTCGAAGTTCGCGCCGAGCTCCTTGAGCAGCGCCTTGGTCTTAGTGCAGTACGGGCAGTAGCTTTTGGAGTAGACCACGACTGGGGCAGCGGCGATCTTGGCTTCAACAGTCTCACGGGCGCTTGGCATCTTGACTGTGGTTGTGGGAGGTGGTGGGGGTGCTGTTGGCGTTGAGCTTGGGGACGATTTGGAAATGAGAGCACTCATCGGCTTCTTCCATGCTGGTCGTCTTCACTCATTCGTCTTCATCGTCATTCTGATTGGCTAAAAATCAACTGAAAGGGGTGATTTGAAGAATTTTGATTCGCTGAAACGAGGAGGATTGTCCCATCAGACTGGGTACGTCATGGTTTACGAAATCGCTGTTTCCTCCAAAAAAAAAGATCGCGCCACCAAAGTGGTCCGTCAACATGCGAAAGCTGTCAAAGACAAGGCAAAAAAGGGCGGACGAGGTGGTTGGCTGCACGTGTATGTATGTCTCTCACGAACCCAGCAGCTAAAGCTAAAGGTTTCGTGTGTCGTCCAGACTGAGACAACACAACACGCACGATGATGATGATGAAGGTGCTTGGAGCTCTTCTGGAAGCTCGTTTTTTCTTTTCTTCGTTCGCATTCTTCAGAGGGGTGATATTATTAGAAGACCGTCTTCAATTCAGCTCTTCTCAGTAGTACGCCACACGTATCGTACCTACAGCGGTAGCTACAGTAAGAGTGTAGCCATGTCCCTAAGCGACGCCTCTTTGCCAATAGCGGATATGTGCGGAGTCCATTCACTGTGGTGGAGAGATGGTGTTGAAGCGCTGACGTCACTTGAGTGAGTCGCTCCTTTGCTGCTGCTGCTGCTATCGAGACACTAGTCTGATCAACGGTAGACACACGCACATTCCACATGTCGGACGGCTTCCCGATTCGCAATCGCGGGGTGCACCTGCCCGACCACACCCGCCGTCTGGAGCTCATCAGCAGTCCACGTCCCCCACGACAGCCGCAGCACGTCGACGCCACCAATAACGCGAATAGAACGACTGACAGCAGCAGCTGCATTGACTCCAGCCCACGAAGAGCTCTTGGCAGTACGTCGTTTCGACCACTTCCCACGCCGCAGTTCACTCGGGACTTTGTGACGCGGTTCGAGAACTCTCCGCCGCTCAATGCCTCTCTATCAGCTAACGACGACGACCAAAGGGTATGCAAGGCGAACGCACCGCGCGCAGCAGTAGCAGCAACAGCAACAGCAATAGCAACAGCAACAGCAACAGCAACAGGCCTCGGGGATGATTTCGCCAACGTCTTCGACAACTTGAGCGTCTGGATCGACGCGAGTCTGCACAGGTGCGTCTTCCGCGCGGGCTTTGCCACGACCCGGCTCTACGCGTTCTTTCTGCAGCTGCTCCTGGATGAGATCATAGGCACACCGCGCGACGACAACAGCCAGGTAAAGAGAGCAATGCGGCAGCTCGACGCGTATGTGCAGTACCTCAGCAGTGAGAACAGCGACTTGGTGGCTAGTCACACTCAGCTGCCAGCGAGAGGGAGTGGCGGGGTCGCGTTGCCATCAACTACTACTACTACAGTACCCAGACACCCGCTGCTGCGTACCGATCGACTATCGCCGAAAGTCAATTTCCAGAGCGCCGCGTTGGTTCCGCAGATACTCTCGCTTCGTAGCAAGGTCACTACTACTACTGCTACAATATAATACAATATCCTCGCCTGCTAAGAAGTCCAAGGCAGCCAATCAATGAAGATCAGCAGCAACAGGACCAGCACAAACAACTCAAGGCACCAATACCGCTCGCGTATCCAAAGCGAAAGAAGATCGTGTACATGAGCGATCACGAGGAGCGCATTCTCGCGCTCACGCTCTACTTTGAAGAGACTCTGCGGGAAATGGGTGGCGGTGGCGCTTCACAGAGCCCCAGCAAGGCGTCAACGACAAAGACCAAGAGCACCAACAAGAAAGCAAAGGACTCTCCGTCTACTTCTGCTGTAGACTACACGACCCAGTGGCTGCTGCTCACGAACGACGAGAAGCACCGCGTACTGCGGCAACGCAAGAAGCAGCTCGCTCGTCAGGACTTCTTCCCATGCTCATCAGCATACAGCAGCGTCCAGCCGTCTCTCATCAGCAACAGCCCGGTTACCTCTAGCGACCTTGAGCGCACCTCGGCGCTCATTGCGGCTCGAACCTCCACCCCTGGCGCCTCCTCTGGACCTTCGAAGCCAGCAGACGACCACCACAACCACAAGATGGGGCTCGCGAGCTGCTTCTCGTTGGTCGTACTCTGTCTCCACGAGTCGATCCGGCGCGTGTGTTCTCACTCGAGCTCGCCGAGTTTGCGTGGAAAGTGCTCTGCGAAGACATGGCCGTGCTCTGCGAGGACATGTTCGCGACGATCATGGACAACCAAAAGCAGGCGCAGCAGCAATTACACAAGCTCAAGCACGAAAAGGTGGCTCTGCAGCAACAAATCCTGGACCTAGAGGGCGAGATCCAGCGGCTGCAGACCCAGAACATGCGCTCGCTGACCACGTGCAACCTCGAAAAGCAGGAGTTTCTGCACCTGGAGCGCGAGGGACAGTGGCATGGCCACTGCAAGGCGCTGATCGTGAGCTGCATTGCGCAGCTTCAGGGCTCGGCGAATACACCAACGTGGCTGCAAAAGCACTCGCCAAGCGCTGCTGACATTGGTGATAGTATAGCCCTGGAAGAGGAAGAACAAGAGGGCAGTGACGACGAAGACAATGAGGATTCAGACAAGGACGGGCTTGGTTCGCAAACCCGTCCCCAGCAAAGACTCGGCAACTACCAGCGCCTGGCGCCTGGGTTTGCCGCGTTCCACTTCCGCAGCCGTTTCCAGGTGATCTACATCGCCCACTTGGCGCTGCTCTGTCGGAGCTATCTGCATCTGCACGAGCGGCGGGGCGTGCGCGATGTCATGAACTCCACGTCCATCAGCTCTGGTACCAGTGCTCCAGGGGAGGCAGCTCTAGATCATTGGCATTCCCAAACAGTGACACCAGGTCTAGGTGACGACTGGCAGCACTAGAGTCATCTTCTACCAGATAATAACTCAACGGCGAGCTTCTTCTTGGACTCAACGCCGATGAACAACACCAATCCGATGGAGAAGATCTCGCTGAGTGAGGTGCACACGCTGCGCGAGATCGACAACGCGCTGCGGGCGGTCGAGGTCCTTTACACCGAGACTGGCGCCACCAGCAGCGCGCAACTTGGCATCTCTTCCTCCCCTGATACTGCTGAGACCAACAACAACAATCGGAGGAGAGACTCGAATGCTGGGTCGACCACCAGACCAACGCTGCGGCGTTCACGCGCTCAGCAACGGTCGTTCGGCACGCAATTCCCGATCATGGGCGCTGGCAGCGCGCGCAGCTTCCTGCGGCCGCTCTCCTACTGCACGACCGCCGCGACCACGCTGTCGTTGTCGAATTTGCCTTCCTCTTCTTTTCTGTTTCTCCCCGCCGACACGCCGGCGAGACTCCAGGCAGAGATTGAAATGCACCATGAGAACGTGATCGTGACGCCCATGGGCAGCGGCCGACGACGCAGCAGTGTGCGCTTCAAGGACGCGACGCAAGCCTCGACTTCTTCTTCTTCTTCAAGTCAGCAGCAACACCAGCAGCATCAACAGCATCAGCCGCAGATCCGACTCAACAAGGCAGTGCTCAAGCTGCCCAGACACATGAAAGAGCTTCTCGTATTGCTTCTCGTGGAAGACTCGGGAAATGGCGGAGGAGGAGAAGGAGGAGACGGAACAGCAGTGGAACCATTCCCAGCATCCGATCCGGCGCGATCGATCGCCACGTGTCTGCCTACGCACGAGATCGTCGACAAGATCCACGGGATCTACCGCATGACGTTGAATAACGCATATACATCCTGCAGCAGCTCTTCAGCTGTAGAAAAAGGACTGTTGGACTTGCTTCCTGTGTCGGTATCATCTAGCACAACCAATTTCTCAGCACGCTCGAGCCAAACCGAGCATTCCTGGACGTGCGAGAACTTTGTCGAGTTCATCTATTCTGGACTTCTCGAAGCCGAGAATGGAGATCTCGAGCGGTGCGAGCGCGAGTTCGTGCGATTCTTCGCGAGTGTGCAGCTCCTGCTGACCAACAACGACAGTTCGCATTCGTCTTCCCACACTGGATCGAACGCGTCCTCATCGACCGCGTTGGAAACCATTTACCTCTTTGCGCTGCTCGTGAAAATGCAGTTTCCGCAAATTGAGCAGAGTGCGAGGAAACAGCGGCGCACACTGCCGTCGCGCGTGTTTCCCGCGCTCTTCTACTGCCAGCGTGTGCTTTTGCATATCTCCACCACGAAGAGACGGATTGAGAACAGCGGCTTCTCGCTTGATGTGTGGACACTGCAGACGCCGGACAAACTGAACAACTGGGGGAACACAAATCAATCCAGTCTGCTGAGACGTCTGCCGACCAAGCGCGCTCTAGCAGCGATGGCTGGCACTAACAGCAACAGCCAATCCACGCTGTTTGTACTGCTCGAGTCGGTCAAGGTGTTCATGCTGCACGTAGTGTCGTTCGCATTCGCATCGGACGTGACGTCCATGCTCGGGAAGCGGTACCAGTACCTGCTCGACAAGTCGACCGTCGCGATGGTCTCATTTCTCACACCCGTGACTTCGGGTTTATACAACTTGAGCTCCTCGTCTTCTTCTTCTTCAGGATTGGGGTCGGGATCCTCTCCGACTGGGATGGCGTCGAGTGGCCCGAATGGACAGCTCACAGAGGCGCATATCGTCCTGATGGACCTCGCAGTCACGACGATCGTGCGCCTGTGGCTCTACGTGCACTTTGACGTCGAGCACCGACTTGGGATCACGCTGTAGGGTGGGCTCACTGACAAAGGCGACGAGTGTCTCTCATTTGGGGAGTTTGTCCATGCGATGACTGCAGAAGGGTCTCCACAACGGCAGCACACAGTAGCAACAATGGGCTCTGGGCCTGGGTCTGGATCCGGGTCTGGTGGTGGTGGTGCGTCCATAATTCGTGCTCATCTTGCTCAAATCTACGCCGCTGCACAGTCGAAAGCCTACTATAGCAGCACTGGAGGAGGGGGTACAGCAAATGGCGCGACGTTGCACTGGAAGCAGCTGCTGGCCGCGATCGTGGACAACGTGGACATCATGGGCATGCACGAGCGGTTCCTCAGCGTCGACTTTCACAGCATCCAACAGCACCTCTCAGCACCAGGCAAGAGCACGATCAACCCCATCGGTCCACTCTCGTCCTGGCTGCTCGGCTCCAACGTCAGCACTACTTCTACTGCTACCTCGATGCGCAATGGCTCGTCATCGACGGTGACGCCGACCCAGGCACTCTTGAAATTGTGGCAGCTGCACCAAAAGTCCATGCACGACCACATTTCGCTCGCGTTCCAGGCCGAGAGCGCGCTCGACGGCGTGCGGTGCTGGCAAACGGGCAACTTGCGCCTCGATAAAGTTCAGAACCTGCTTCGTGGGGTCAGCGAGCACAGTGTTAGTGCCAACAGCAGTACCACAACGCGCAAGCTCAGGAGAGGAGGAAGCTCTCTAGTTGGTGCTGGTGCTGCTGGAGATGCTCCAGCAAGCAATCCAAAGGAGAAACCAACGGGGAACGTGCCTCGCAATGCCGACGAAGAAGGACGAAACGCGTCACCGCCACCTGTCCAGAGACTCGAACCAGACGCGCTGGGTGTCACGTGGAAGGCGTACCAGCTGCTGCAGTGGGACCACACGCGCGCGCACCAGTTTGCCGACTAAGTGCGTATCAAGCAGCAGCGAATGCAGAAGAACACCAGCACCAGCACCAGCACCACCACTGTCGTGCAAGGCTAGCACAGCAGTCCCTTGAACGCTACTGCTGCAGCAGCAAACCCTGGCTTCACCTGGGAAAGTGGAGGAGATCCGCCCGCAACGATCACTTGCTCCAACAAAGACAGCGCAGCGACCACAGCGTTCTTGAATAATGGTCTCAAGTCAAATGGTACTCTCTCTGTCAGAAAAAAAACCTTGGTGGTAATGCTCGTGTGTCGGTTAAGTTTGGCTCTCATGGTACTATGAAATAAAGCATCTGAGCTTGTTTCCTCCGTCAAACAAGCAGCAAGAAGCCACCAGCATACACGAGCACTCACTGCTTGTTCACATTGTTGAGTTAGAAACAATTCCACAAGACACGTACCAACGAGCAGGGTTTTATCGAAGGTGAAAAGAATCCCCTTCAGCAAGCCCGGACTCCGGTAGAAGCCTGCATGTGACCTTCCTAGCTGTACGGTCGTCTCGGATTGTTCTACAGTCAGCATTTACACACTCGTGTCAGTGAGTTTTGTTGTTGATGCTCATCAAAGAAAACCACCAACATTCAAGCCAGCGAGACAAACGAATGCAAAGAACGCACCAGCGGGTTTGGACGGAAGCGATACGCGAGCATCATCCGTTTCCGGTACTGGTCGAACTCGTCGTCGTCTTGCTGCAGCTGGCCGGACGAGGAAGACGCAGGATCGAACCCGAATCCACGACCAGCAGCTCCAGCAGTACTCGCTGCCGCAACACTGCGACTGCTTGCGCCACTGCTCGCAATAGCACCAGTTGCTTGCTGCTGACTTTGCAACAGGCTTGCGTTCACTTCGCCACTCCTCGCAAGCGTCTTCGCCTCTCGCATAAACTTGTCAAGCTATACAAATAAATAGGAGAGCACGCACCAAGTGCAAAAGTCAGGCCACCAGATTCCACGCATTGGAGCTCTGTACCAGCAGTAAGTGAAACGCACCTCAGCTTGGGGGAGGAAATCGCCAAGATGGTGCTTGCCCTCGCCGCGCTTTGTGAGGCTTTCTGCGCTCTGCAGCGTCTCGAGCATCTCGCGCGCGCGGCGACGGTGCTCGAGCGTGCCGTCCTGGATCTTCCCGAGCTCCGCATCCTCGATCGAGTCTTTATACGCTTTCTCTTCTTCCAGCAGCGCTGCAAGCCGTTCGTACTCGGCGCGACGCTCTTCTGTGAGCATCTCGTTCGCCTGGGCTTTGCTGCTACTCTTGGACGCATGGCCGAGCTGCATTTGCTGCTGGAAGCCTCGGATGCGCTGCTCCAAGAAGCGCAGCTCCGTCACGTGCTTCTGCTGCTTGGCGCGGATCAACGCGTCATTTGCGTCATCACCTTCGATCAGCAGCGCCACAGCTTTTGCTTCATCAGTGCCGTCAGTGGCGTCATCATGACCACTTCGTGGCTTGGAGGTCGACGAAGTACCAGTTGAAGCCGTGTCCGCTGGCGGCGCTGAGTCCCATCGGCTCCGCTTCTTCTTTGGCTGTTCCGATGCGACCTTTTCTGTTTTAGAAACAGAAGGAAAGATTGACGTGGATGGCGTCACCAGCGCTCGCTTCTTCGCAGCATTGCCAGCAGCGTCTTGCTCACATGACGACCCTTTGGACCCGTTGGCGTTCGCTTGCGAGGCCGCGCTAGACGCAGACAGAAGCTTTAGCATGCGAGCGTCATCCCTCTTGTTTGTTTCACAGTCACCAGGTTATAGCAGCAGCGATAATAACAGCAAGCAGCTCATCTCTGTTACAATACCTTCTGCTTGGCGAGCCGCTCCTCCTTGTGCTGCAGCGCGAGGAACGTCGCCATGAAGCTGCCGTCGTTCTTCAACACGCTCTCCTTCACGTGGTCGTCGCGCTCCGCCGCAGTCACGACCGCGTCCTCCACGCGCGCGCTCACTGGCTTGTTGCTGTTATCGCTGCTGTTACCGGTGCTACTCGAGTCCTTCTTCTTCTGCTGCTGCTGCGACGCGAGGAACTGCGCCATGAAGTTGCCGTCATTCGCGAACGCATTCGCTGCCGCTGGAGCTGGTGTTGCGGGATGAGCAATGGCAGCAGCAGCAGGAAGCGGAGGAGGAAGAGGTGGAGAGGTCGTCAGGGGTGGTTGCTGCTGCGCGCTGTCGTTCATCGCTCCGCGCATTTGTCGCTTGGTTTCTTCGCTCTGTTACTGATAACGTGCTTTCAATATGGAGCTCATTTGGGTAGATCGAGATTACTGTAGACCTCGAAATAGCTACACAGTGAGCTCCTGCAAGATAGAACTGCATGGTCGCGAGTATTCCCTTGTTCTGGGCAACGTTTACTAAAGTAATATTAGATAGACTTCATCATGGGCTTCTCAAGTGGCACCATTTACCTCACCAATAATGGCTTGCTTCACTCACGTTGCGCTGCTCGCACTGCTGTTCGCGCTGCTGCTGTTGTTGTTGAAGTTGGAGGTGGATGGCGCCATGCCAAACTCCGGCGGCAGCTCCAGGGCGGGGAAGTGGTGGCGCAGAAGCACTTTTGAGAGTGCGTTGTGGTGGATGCAGTGATGCACGGCGAACGCCATCTCGCGGCTCAGTGTCGACTCGAACGCGAACTCCTGGCCGTCCGCCGAGAGCATGAACACCGCGCAGAGTCGCTGCCGCAATATTGAGTCGTCTATGAGCATGTGCATTCACATTCACACATCAAATCAGTGTCAGTTGCTGCCCAAACAGTCAATCTAACACAGCATACATGTATCACAAAAAAAGCGCTTACCAAGCGCAGTGATGCTTTTCTGCAGCCTCTCGATCTGGTCGATCGCCGCGGCGCGGTCGTGCTCAATGACCGTGTTGCGCTGCCGCAAGTCGTACCGAATGACCACCTCGCCATCGCCAGCAGACACTCCATCGCTTACTGCCACAGTCTCCAGCAGCGTCTCGATCGGCTTGTGCAGGTGGTCGAGCGAGTGGCGCGTGTGCTGCCCGACGCTCGCCTGCAGCAGTGGACTGGGGAACGTGTAGGTCGCGTCGTCGATGGCGCAGAGCAGCGTCTTGTGTTGCTCCAGGATCGCAAGCGCACACGCGCGCACGCCGCGCTCACCTGCAGTGATCGTAGCAGCAGCAGCAGGCGTCGTCGTGTTGGGGGATGCACTCACGAAGCGGCGCGTCGTCCGCACGAAGGTCATGGAGCTTCTCCACATCATGATGCTCGCTCAATAAATGAGCGTTACAACACTGTTTTTCGACGAGCAGCAGCGGTATCAGAGTCAGAATGTCGGATTTCCTGGTTTTGTGCTTGATTCTCGCCTTATTTTTGTTGCTGTCCCTGATTCGATACAAACCTGAAGAGAGGCGTTTCCCCTATCCCTAGGGTTAGGTCAAGGAACCTAGGGGAAGGTGTCCCTGTCGAATCAGAATAAACAGCCTGAGTCCATACAATTTTTTTTCCCAGGGACACCACAGAGACACGCAACAGCGCGATTTATGCAGCCATTTCCAAGAAGAATACGAAAAATGCGCAAATAGCCATGGGGATAGCGTAATTTGAGAAAACACTCGGTGTGCTCTTTCAAATCCGTTTCTCACAACTGCTCCCTTATCCGTCAATTCTGAAAATGCTTCAATTATCCGATTGTTGGCTTTTCGCGTCAATCCAGGAGGCACAATCAACGAATGACTGGGCCAATCCGCTCAAGACCGCAGCGACTTGGCTTGGTGTCGCGTTACAGCAATTGTAGTGTGGCATATTGGCGTTTGAGGCTCGCACAGTCGGTGTAGTAGTGCCTACTTTGAGGAGGAGGAGGTGTCCAGCCGCCAACTGCTGATCTGTTCAACTGTACTGCAGTATACCTACAGGTACCTTCAGTTTTCGCGTCAAGCTCGAACAAACCAAACTGTGACGTCAGCAGGGGAGCAAAAGACACAGATCAGCATCAGGCGGACCTTGATCTCCACAATCCTGTTGACATATTGTTGTTTCAGGTGCTGCGCCTGTCGGTCAGCCAGCCAGTCAGTCAGCGGACAGACTTTGTACTGTCCATATGTACCACCAAATCCACCAACCAATACACCAACACCACAATTTCCGCCAGCGCAATTCCCACAAGTGGATCCAGCCGAAAGGCACAACGTCCACGAACGCGACATACAGTGTACCAATACACTGAATGAAGCAGCCTGTCATAGAAAATCCGGTACCATGGAGCTCTTTTGCGCTGGTTCAATGCTTGCATCTTGAAAATCCGCAAAATAGCCCGAATTGTCAAGAATCAACTGTCGAATTATCCGATTGACTGCGAACTAGACACAGCATTCAATACAGGGAGAACAGTCAGGCAGACAGGGACCTTGGTCTCCATAATAATCACTGACAGGGCTTCAATCATTCTCCTTTGACACTATTTTGGCACCGCCCGTTGTATTACTATTGCGCTACAGTACTCCTGACCTGTCAGTCAGTCAAACGACTCTCTCCTCCCTTACCACCACCACCACCGACTGATTCTTTCTCCAGCAATGCGCTCCAGTCGCTCCAGTCGTCAGCCCCAACATCCAATTTCTGAGCCTGTCGCCTGTGAACCAAACAAAATCCCAAACATGCAGAGCTGGAGCTGCTGCTGCTGGTGACATGACAAAGCCACAACAAGAAGAATTTCAACATCTTGCTTTCCAATCCCAAATATCCAGAACCTGTTTATCTACAACAATATCTTCTTTCAAAATGGGTCAATATTTTCAATTAGTTGTGTCAAAATCGTCAATCTAACCTTTCTAGTTAGCCTAAAGCACCGCATACCGATTATCACAGGACGAAGCCACGCTCTCGAACGCCCCATCGTGGCACGCACACCCGGTAGCCACCGCAATGAGATCTGCTTTTGATGCCCAAACACAACAGTCCAGACGCGGCGTCCAGCAAAAGAGGAAGTGACGGAACCAGAAAGAACGCGCGATCTCCCTCTCACTAGCACTATCACTCGCGCATTCTCAGAGTCCCCCATAGCGCGCACTCACGCAGCTGAGCTCATGGGCTCGCGCGCCAAGTTCACGAGCCCCTTCGCGCCGCTGCAGCTCTCGGAGTCCGAGGCCGAGTCGCTCGAGCGGCTCTCGCGCGTGATCCTGCACAACTACGTGGCGCAGTACGAGGCATTCGAGCTGGCGAGACGTGGCACTGGCGGTGGTATCGACAGCCGTGTCTGGAAACCCGTCAAGCAGAAGAAGGACGTGCGCGTGTTCGTGCAACGCAAGCCCGAGAGCGACAGTGGTGGCTCCTTCTCCGGGCTAAGACACACGCTCGCCAGGCTCTCCGATAGCAGCTACGTCGTCCCGCCCTCCGAGCTGCCGGTGATACTTGTAGCCGGTTCCGTCGCAGGTAAACTCGACGACCTCATGTACGGACTCATGAGCCCGACGACCGAGGCCATGCGCGTCAAGACGTCGTACATCGACGATCACGTGAGCGACACGGCGTTGCTGCTGACGCTCGCTGGACCGACCCAGGACGATCCGTTCCAGAGCCTCGTGATCAAGTGGGCGATGAACGAGCAGAGCGCGCTGCTGCGGCCGGCCGTGCACAACCGCGACTTTGTGTACATGGAGCGCACGGGCCTCGCGTTCACGTCCACGGGCGAGCGCGTGGGCTTCCACCTCTTCCACTCGGTGCACTTCTCGCAGACCCATGAGCTCCCGGCGTTCGTGCGCGGTAACATATCGGTCTGCGGCATCTTCCGCGACAACCCCGCGCGCGGCCAGGTCGAGTTCTACGCGCGCAGCATCGTGGACCCGCGCGGCAGTGCCATGCGGCCGCTCGTGGTGCTTGCGGCGGCCGACATCCTCATCGCCGGCTGGAAATACATTGAGTGCGCAAACCGCAAGAAGCTCGCGCGGCGGCTGGCGAGCAAGCGCAAGATGACGCTCGCCGGGCATGCTGCTGCTAATTCCGCGGACAAGCTGGCGGCCCCCGTCGTGATCGACCTCGGGCCATGCTCCAAGTGCAAGCGAATACCGTCCGTGGCCGGAAAGATGTTCAGCAGCGTGCGCCGACGCCGATGCGCGTTGTGCGCCGAGTACGTCTGCTCGTCGTGCCGGATCAAGAAGACGCTGAGCCACGTGGCGTCCGCCACGGCCAAGCTCCGGCGGCGCGCGCTCTCGTTCTGCGAGGCGTGCTACGACGAAACCTGTGGGATGGATGCGTTCGCGATCGCGCAGCAGGAGATTCATGAAGGGGCGGCGTATGGTGCCAATGGTGACGACGACACCGACGACTACCGAGCCGATTGGGGCAACGCGTTCAGCTTCCGGAGCGACTTCTACTCGCTCACCAACTCGGAGTGAGCGCGCGCACAGCCTCACTTTCAAGTTACAGCCAAATTACACAATTACTACACGAACTAGAATGCTAACCAATTGCCGATAGAATAGAGAAAACAACAATCCACACCTTACTGGTTGCTAGTTGTCTAGCAGTGATACTGTAATCCACTGGTTGTGGTTGCCCTTCCAGAGACAGAGCCAACTGATGAACAACATTCACTCATGGGGTGGAAGATGAGTGCTGGTCTACAGCCTCGAGCTACAGTGCTGGATCTTTCGAACCCCTAAATGAAGCTCCGTTTGTGTCTGATTTGTCAGTCGCGTGGCTTTCCTTCGCTGCCGTCGTGGCGTCTGTGGTAAACAATGGGATCGCTTTGAAGCTTTGAAGTTCGTCCGCTAGGCAAGCGACCCGAACGCAGCGGCTCATTCCGTGTGTTGCGAGAATAGTTGAGCGAATGTCTGTGAGCGCCACGCAACACGAACGCGCGCACATGACGAGCCCAGAATGCATCAGGCTGTTTATATTGTACCTAGTCAGCGCACACAAGCGCAACGCTTCTGGTGATCAAGAATCAATCCAATGCTGAATGAAATGGCAGTATGTGCTGCTAATTGTGTGTGTGTGTGGTGGGGGGAGGGGGGGGGGGGGC
>JAADVN010000629.1:0-15386 GCA_023335535.1 Globisporangium spinosum | reverse complement strand
CTCACGCACTATTGCACCGAAAGTGTACACAGACAGCGAACACGTATGATTCGCAAATACGATACGACTGCAGCTACATGTAAAATACTCACTGAATATTACTCAGCACCAAGCATTATAGTGAGTGCTCTAATAAACAAGGATTAAGAAAGCGCCAGAGCTACTTTGCGAGTGGCGTGTGCGGTTCCACGATACCAGAAAATGCCCAAGGGGAGAGAGGCTTCGAAGTTCCATCCAGGCAGGGAACGAAGACGTAAGAGCTCATGTGAAATATCCTCGCGATGGTGAACGACACTAACATATAAATAGGAGCCAAAATTCCTGCTCAATGATCCCTCGCTTCGGGTTTACAGTGAAAGCTGAATTTCCTCATGAAAAGTTGAAAAACGCTGGTGGTGAAGCATTTCTTTCTTCATCGAGCTAGGAGATTGAGTACAGACCTGAGCGCCTCGCCTCGTCCATTTTTGTCAATTCTCTCGCTCATACTGTAATCAGACTGAAAATGCACCTTGCTCGCACGTACCTACGATCAATGCAGTGACGAGGCGGCGCCATATTGCAGGCAGAGCCTTTACCTTTACGCTCCCAGGTGTTAAGTGCCCTTGAATTTGCATTTGAGGCAACCCAATCGAGTCAGTGGACTGGTCTAGCAAGGTAAAATCAAATCAAAACCTACCATTCACAAATTGCGTAATCCAAAATATGATACTTCTTTGAATGACGAATGAACAGTGAAACGAATTCTTCTCACCCATACCCACCCACCCACATGGGAGACCACCGCATGTGTCTGTATGTTTGCCAGCCAGCCAGGCTCCAATTGAAAAATGGGCGCTGACTGGTGTCTTGAAAACGAGAGAACGACGCCCAGAAATGGTGCCCGACAGACTCGCGCAACAGATTACCATTTGCGTTGCATTAACGCGTCATGGACTCCATTATTAGTGAGTGCCTCTACAAGTGCGTGCGTGTTTATTGTGCTGCGTTTACTACTGATTTGCAATGACTTGTATACAATCTTTAAGGTGCTCACAGATCCCCTCAGGCGGTGCCTGCGTTTATGGCGAAATCGAACCCTCAGGTCTGGCAATCACTCTCCGAGTGCCTCTTGCCTGTTCTCTTCCGAGGTGAGATGATCACGCCGCGCTGAGAAAAGAAGCCAGCACTGACTGACAGGTGAGTTGACTCTCATTCATTGTGTGGCGGAGGGTAAAGGAACTTGGAACCACTCGCAAAGTGGAGGGGGGGGGAACACCAGGCGTTGACGTTGCGCTTCTGCTGCTCCTTTACGGTACAACCTCACAGCAAGTCCTCTGTGAGCTCTTTTGTAATGCGTATTCTACCGTTACGAATTATGTAGAGGTGCAAAGTGCGTAGGTGATGCCTTTGTTTCGAGCATTTAGTTATCATAGAGAGGGTTCAGTTGCAGTAGCGAAAACAGCAAGTGCGGTGATGAGCGAGTAAGATCGGTGCCCGCCACGTGGTTTCGGTGCACAGCCTGTAATTGACTGGTTGCTGGTTTCACGCTTTGTGAGTGGCTGAAAATGCCCAAACAGCACAAACAGCGCAAATCGCGGAACACCTGCCTCCGCAAAAGGTGCCAAATAGCGTCGGAGCAAAAAAAGCAAAGTGAGCAGTAGACAGGAGTGTACACTATGGGCGTTTGTATGGCGCGCCAGCTGGCTGCGCGCGATGCTACTGCGCGAGTGAGTACCCGCGAGTGAGCGAGGGTCCTTGGTCCGATGCGATGCGATACACACACAGACGGTCAGACTGGACGGCGCACGCGCGAGTTGAGCTGCGCGCGACCAGGTATTCTGCGAAGCGCGCGGAAGCGTTTAGTTCTCTTCCCACCCGCCCGCCCGCCCAAGCAAGCGGGACGCGCGCCTTCTTATTGACAGCCAGCACGCAGCAGCATCACACAACAGCAGAGCGGCTGATACTACTTTAGTAGCACGCGCGTGTCCGCGGTGTCCATATTAGGAGGCAGACACAAACAGGGGAGCGCGAACGAGAGGCAGACGGCACAGGTCATTCCCAGACAGAGAAAAGCTCAGCAACAGTAGCAGCAGCAGCACAAGAGATTGACAGGATGGTGCGATCGAGAAGCGCGTGGTTCATCACCGCGATGACCGCGGCGCTGTACGCGGTGATGATGCCTGGCGCGGTTGTTCGCGCACAGGGAGCCGACCTGAGCATCTGCACGACGGTCAAGTGCATCGCGAACGGCGACGCCGAGTGCAACCGCGCGACATCCACGTGCCCGACCTGCATGTACGCGATCTCCGGTGGATACTCGTGCTATGACAAGATCGACGGCGCGTGCCCGTACCCAGACCTGCTTATGACGTGTCGTAAGTTTTCCTAGCGTGCTTTCTATGAACCTTCTGTTAATGTTTGAGGATGAGTACTGAAGCTAATCATGTGTTTGTTTATTTGTTTCTGGTTCAAATGAGCAGCTCCGAAAGCAACCCCAACACTAGCACCAACACCAGCACCGACGCCAAAGCCAGCTCCGGTCACAGCCCCAGTCACAGAGTTACCAGCGACGGTGGTGCCTCCACAGATCGACACACCACCAGCGACGACGGCAGTGTCCTCTGCGACGTCTCCGCCAGCAACTGCTACCCCTTCACCAGCAAGCACAGACAGAGGCTCAGAGACTGCAGGTACACACCCACACGCGGTACAAAACAACCCCACTTCCAGTTCCACGACGGCAAGTCCAGGTAGCAGCTCCTCATCGCTTCGTAACGGATCGGGATCAGGAGGTCCATCAACATCGGCGGTGAAGAGCACAACCTCGGACTCCACCAGTAGTACATCCACACCACCCCCAAGCGCACAAGCCATGGACTCATCTAGTGGCATTGCCAACAGTAACGACAAGGTCTCGTCGATGTACGTGAACATTGGCGTGATCGTGGCGGCAGTGGGCGGCGTTGCGATCGTCGCGATCTTCATCGTGCGTCGAATGAAGAAGCGACGAGAAGAAGGGTTCCTCAAGACGCCTGAGGACTCGAACAAGCAGTTTAACCTCCAGGTCGAAAGAAGACCGATGCCAAGTCATGGTCGGCATGGAAGTGGTGGTGCCGCCGCTGTCGGCGCAGGTGCTGGAGCTGCAGGCTTTGCTGCTGGCGGCGGTGCGGTGCGTGGTCACCGCGCTGAGAGCGACTTGGACGTGCCGTCGTTGCTCTCCATGGCCAGCCTCGACTCGTCGACCGCCGAGTTCGCCAACCACCACTACCCGTACGGTCTTCCATCGCAGTTTGGCTTGCCAAGCGACGCAAGCTCGTACGCGAGAAGCTCGAACAACAGCCACGCCAGCTCCATAATCAGCAGTGCCACTTTCGGTGGCTACAACCAGTCAGGCCGCGGCGCTCCACGTCCGCAGGCGATCCAGGAGGGTGACGAGTTTACCCACCACAACAAGCGCAAGCAGTCCGTCGGAGCTGCGGCAGCAGCAGCAGTAGGCGGTGCCAGGACTCCTGGAAAGAACAGCAGTCGGCCCGTGCACAAGCCCATCTACCACGAGACCGTCCGTCGAAAGTCGAGCGCGATCAGCCTCACGTCCGGCAACACGTACGAGGACGAGTACGACATCGTGCACCCCGGCGCGCTCAAGGACGCCGACCGCCGCAACACGGAGACGCTCGTGCAGGACGGCCGCTTCCAGTCCAACTTCTCCGAGCAGGACGTGCGGTCGCTCCAGCAGGACCGCTTCTTCGCCTCCAAGGAGCACGAGATTTAAAAGCAAGAGCGGATCGGATCGCGTCCTCGCCCTTGTGAGTGTGCGTATGTGTGTGTGTTTTTTTTGCTAAGTTATGAGTATGTGCGTGCACGAGAGAGAGAGGCAATGGAGCGGAGAGCAGCTGCCATTATATGAAATCAGTGGAACGAGTGAGTACGAAGATGCAATCGTATAGCAAGGAGGAGAGAGAGAGTTTTGAGTGTATGGATGGATGGATGGAATGCCGTTAGATGTGCGAGTCGTTGAAATGCGAAATAGATACACTATGAACTATGGACACGATGATCTCTTGATCACCATGCTGAGAGGCCGCTGTCTTGTCTCTCATAAGATGGGGAGATTCCGAGAAAACTAAATGTGACGGGGCGAATCTCGTTCACAACCGCATTTGCATCTTCGTTCATTGTTGATGACGCATGTGAATATGGGACGAAAGGGGAGATTCACTATTCACTCATTCATCCGCCACCACGCAAGCAATGCGCAGTTGTTCTATAATTATCGCACCAGCACGGTGAGAAATCAAGAATTGGTGGTGGTGGCTTGTGCGTGTGCGTGTGCGTGTGCGTGTGCGTGGCAGGCTGGCATGCGTTGGTTGGTCAGTCGCGACCAAATGAAGAGAGTTGAATTGTATGTGTGCATGTTGCGGCAATTTGATTATATAACGTTAATGGACACTCATGCGCTGGTGCGATTTGTTCTGATGGCGACGCTCGTCGCGCGATTTCCTCAGTTGGATAAATAATAAATATGAAAAAAACTATCGTGATGCGCTCTCTCTTCACATTTCCATGTCGAAGATCAGATCGTCGTCGCTCTTCGGCGTATTCCAGGATGTAGCGCCTTGTTGCAGCATCAGCCCGCTCGCCTGAACCATCGGGAACAGCGGAGACGCGCCGCTGTTGTCGCCACCGGCTTGAGCGCTGAACGAGCTCGGCGGCGAGTAGTACGTGTTGTTGCTGCTCGCCGAGTAGTATCGCGGTGACTCGTCGTCGTCATCCTCGTCATCATCGTCCGAATCATCGTCATCGTCGTGCACGAGGTCTTCGAGTCCCATGCGAATCGACGCCAAGAACGACGACGCCACAGCCACGGACGACGGCGACGTCGGTGACGCCGCGGCGCCAATGTGCGCGCTCTTGAGCTGTTGCTGCTGGAGCTGCTGCTGCGCGTATTGGGCATTGAAGCCATACGGACTTTGCATCTGCTTGAGGAACGCGCCGGCGGGCTGCAGCATCGGGAAGCGCGTCTGGCTCGCCGGGAGCTCGAGCGGTGGCACATCGACTGGGTAGTAGTAGTTGCTGGCCATTCTCTTTGGTTTGGTGCTTGGTGCTTGGGCTGTTGGTAGGTTGGGCGTGTGGGAGTGTGTGTGTGCGGTTGCGCGCAAATTGAGCAATGAGCCTCTCTGGATGCAAAAGGGCCGGTCACATGTGCGCCAGTGGCCCTATGCCTCGAGAAGGAGGAGGGAACAAGCGAACGCTATAGAAAACCTGCGAGCGGCGGCCGGCCGGGCGGCCATGCGAAACACGCATGCAGATAAATGCGCGCGAGAGTCGGGCGGCGGTGCGCGGTTTTTTCGTCGGTTTTTCGCCAAGATTCAAGTTTGTGCCTTGCATACTGAGTACCCTCCTATAAGCGATACCATAGAAAGTAGGTAAGCATCAGCAACAGTGCCGAAAGTCTGACCTTTGAAATCTTATTCCCAGAATCTATTTTTTTCTAATTTTAGCCACACAGTCTGTTTTTTGTCTCCTTCCTGGGTCCAAAAATGCGCCTAAATCAGGGTCATGTGCGCGCAATTGCAGCGGATTGGACCCACTTTGCGAGCCAATCAACTCGTGCACTCGTGCCACGCAAGAGGCATCTGGCGACGTCATACGAACAGATAGATATCCAAGATTCGAGATTCAGTTGGGCAATGCGCGCCTTCACACATCTGCCGATAGGTGTTGTATTGACAGGTGTGAAAATGCCCAGCACAGCAAAAGCTCATGCTACCAAGGATGCTAAAAGATGCGCGCTTTGCTGTCCGTTGTCCGGTTGCAGTTGTAGGGGGGACGAGGCATACAGTTTTCAAGGTGTTTTTCTGCTGTTTGCTTTTCTTGGTTTTCTTTGCTGTGCCTGACTCTCCTTGTTCGCCTCTTCTCCTTCTTGTGACAAGGCAGAAATAGAGCCACGTCATTGGCCGATTTGAGTTTGTGATCGAGCGAGAGTTCGAACTCTCTCAAAGCACAAAACTCCAAATCCTGTTGTGTCAGCACGAAAGTCGCAAATATATAGCAGCCCTTGTACAGGACTTTTCTGCGCCATCATCATCATCATCAAAAACAAAAATGCGGCTTCTTGAAGGCTTGAGGTTCAACTTGGGAATCGAGAATTCGAAAAAGCCGCATGGCTCTGAGTGAGTGATCATGTTACCCTGTACAGTATTCTGTGGCTGTCAAACACGAGGCAATTCCCTGTAGAAGTGGGTTGATGTTAACTGCGCAACACGAGAATCCCAGCTTTCGTTGGCTGGGGGCGGAAGGAGATCTTGGACGCATTGATTTCCACAGGTACAGTTCTAGTCCTGCACCTTTGGTCTGGAAGGAATCTGGCAAAATATTAGTTTCCGCGGGTGCAATTCTGGTGCATTCACGCCCATCTCGATTCGTTCACAGCAAGTGCAACTGCAACTCGGCCATTTTTCAGCGGCTGGTGGCATCATCATTTTTGTATTGAATAAAATATGATTCATGGATTTTGAGCGAGAGCTAGATACAAGCGCCAGGGCTGCTCTGAAAGCAATACGCAACAGTAATCTGTGGCCGCAGCTGCAAGCCAAATTGTGGCTTGAAGTTGAAGGTAAGCTGCCCCAGCTTCAACCGGCACGTGCCTACAAAACAAGGAACGGCAAAAAACAGCAACGGGCGGATCGCAGCTTCAACTAGAGAGTCAGCCTCGCGTTGATTTGTGCTGACTTCGCTGATCTCTCGGCCAGCAAGCCGCCAGGCGATCGTACAGCTCACTTGCGGATTTCCCAGCTCGACAGCAAAGTCAACACGCTCACATCGAGGTCGCGCCAATCATCACTAGTACTCGTAACTCAAGTCATTCGTGGAATCCTCCTTTTTTTTCTCGTTCAACACCAACAACGTTGTTTAATTTTTCCATTGCCTATGCTTGAAAAAGCTGATGTGCGAGACGAGAATAGTGACGAAGATGCAAGATGCGTGGGTCTGGAGTGCCTTTTAAGTTAGCGATCTCCACTCTCTTCCTTCCCCATCCATACCATAATCAGTTCTACATTTGCTCGCATCTGTACACCTATCTAGGGCTTGCAACTCAAACGAATGGGGAACATGAAGGAGCTACCGCCGAAACCGACCTTCGCGACAGTGGAGCAGGTACAGCGTGTAGATCATGATGCCGTTGGCCCGTACCGCGATATCGGTTAGTTTCTCCATGACGAGATTGTCCTTGATGACGCCCTTGAGGCTCGTCTTGACTCAGCGATCGGTTGAGAGGTAGTCGAGCACAGTGCTCATGTGCTGGTAGCTTAGCTCCTCCGACACGTATGCCTTGTAGTGCTGCTCGTAGAAGTCCTTGAGCTTCTCCTTGGTGATCTGCGTCTCGACCGATGGAGACTTGGCCGTGGAGGGCGGCTTGCAGAGCACCTTCATGACTGAGGTCGCAAACTGTCTGTTGAGCTTGGACAGTTTGTCGCCCTTCTACGTGGTCACCATGTGCGAGAACACCATCAAGCAGAACTATGTCGAGTATGTCGAGCGGTACGTCAACGTGTTGTGGCGAAAGAAGGAGCTGATTGCCATCATCAGGAAGAGCTGGAGGGGCACGAGGAGCCACCAGGATGTAGTAGGGAAGTTCGGAACGACGCTTCCACACAGCCACGATTTACACGATGAGATATCAAGACTGAAAACTGACTGTGAAGGCTCAGATTCTCATGAACACCTACCGCATCCGACATTCAGAAGAGTTCGCGTCGCTCGCAGGCAACGGGCAGACATTGATCTTAATTTCAACGAGACTGTTAACGCTTCCAACCCTCGTGCACAAAAGTATTGGCGTGCGACAGAGCATAAAGAAGAGGTTTTAATGCCCACGGTTGCCACGAGAGGAAAGGATACAAAGCGCCAGCTCTCATTCACGAACTTGCCTAGAGCTAAAGCGTGAGAGTACTGGATCGTGACCTCGGATAAGTTTGTATCCTCTGATGCTTCAACGGCTACAACGGGCGGACCACGACTGCCACGCAGACTCAGCAGATTTCGCTGTTCAGTTGCAGTTCCTACCTCCGCGAACAGCAGGAACCCGCGACCCTCTTACAAACCGCGCCATCACAGTCCATTGGACTGTCCAAGAGGAGGTGTGGAATGGAGCAAGCGTAGTAACCTATCACAGGCTTAGCTGGAACTAATGGGGATCTCATTCGCTTTGCCACCTTCTGCAGCACTATTATAGCACGTCACGCTGAGCCAAAGCATACGAATTGCTCGCTGATTTCGTCTCTCGATCGTCGTCATTGATTTCTGGTGGAAGGACGCGAATGGTTGATTGAGAAGAGCGCTGCTCTCTCTCTCTCTCTCTCTCTCTCTCTCTCTCTCTCTTTTGAGGTCGCACGACGAAGAAGCTCCATACCATGTCATTAGCCATTGGATTGATGTTTGTCGGGTTGTGTCGGATTGGGGTCCTTCAACTCGCACATCTTCGGTGGATAGGCTCGCTGCTGTTTTGGCAGCGAGTTGTGTTGGCAAGTACATGAAAGCGAGTTTCTCGCATCATCATTGCAGTTTGTGGAAAACTACTCTCAGTTGATTAATTGAGCGCTTTTGGAACAAACATCGCTGCGCACGAGCAAATGCGCGTACTTCTGTGTTCTCTGGCTAGCCAAGAGATCCCCCAAAGGTCTTCAAGCACATGCACTTTGCTAGAGCAATCAAGAATCCGCTTATTGAACGAGGCTGAAATCTGAACCAAAGCTCAAAAATCGCGTGTTGAACGTCCGTCCAATGCTCCACAGGCTGGCGGGCAAGAAATGATGAACGGTAACCTGAGCGCCTGTTCTAAAATCGACGGACATGCCTTATAGTTGAGCATTAATGCGAATGAGTGACTCCGCTGACTCATGGAGCGGGTGAGCTCACTCACTTGAGGTGAAGACTGCAGAACAACCTGCCATTTGTAACTATCGCCAGGCGCCTGTGGGTCCGCGTAATAGACGCCATTTTCGTTCGTCTCCTAGAAGACCATTAACAGAGAATGCAGCGCTTGCAGCTCCTCGAACCAGTACGAGAGGGTCTGCACGGCGTTCTGCTCCAGTGGATGGCAATCAGCGCACTCACCAATCAGTGCGTTCTAGAGCTCGGAGTCTAGGAGACACACATTCGACCGAAGTAGCGGACTACCCGTGCGCTCACGCTCTTGCGAAAAGGAGACTCGAACTGCCAGTTGCAGTGGTAGAATGAGAATGATGCGGGCGAATCGACATTGCTTCGAGTGTGTGTGTGTGTGTGTGAGAGAGAGAGAGAGAGAGAACCAGCAAAGCCAGCCCGAGCTCTAGCTCTTTCTCCCAACTCTACTGCAGCTCCTCGTAAAGGAACGCGAGACAAAAGCCAGTCCAGTTCTTCTCGCGGTTCTTTCAAACAGCAAAGTCATGTTGAGCTGTTGAAGAACAAACAGCTCTATTCGAGCAAGCGCTCAGCTGCGTCAACGCTGCGACCTTGTTGATCTCGCCGCGTGGATTCGGTTTTGTCACGTAGAAGCCTTCGTGGATCTCGCCATACTTCACTGTGTGTCTTCAGTCACAAAGGGCCGGTGAAAAAATGCCAGAATCGACACATGGCCCATGACAAATTTTGAACCTCCAACGCAAAATGACCAGCAGGGCCACTTGGATGCTTGAAGGGATGACCAAACCTCTCCAATTGGGGTTAGTCACGAGCAACTAACTGCATATTTTTCTTGCCTCGGGTGGATCAAGTCTGTCATAGTGACCAGCGATAGATCGCCAGTACTATAGAGACCAGCGTCAAGTGGACCCTTCTCACCAACCGGTCGTCCGTCGTTCACGCGCTTGTTTGGGATCTAGTGAAGAGCGGGTCTGCTACGAGGCACCAGCAGAGTTCAGCCGCGCCTTTAGCGTCAACGATCCCAGGAGCCACTTGGCGCACTCGCTCTCGCAATGTGGTGCGAATGGCTTCATTGCTTCAACGTTTGGCCCGCGCGCCTCAAAGAGATACAGATAGCTTTTGTATCTGCACGAAGTACTCTGAAAAACAAATCCAAAGAATGAGTAAAACGAAGAGCGGGCACTTTTGGCCAGTGCCTCTACAACAATCCTCAACGATTCTGCTGTCCGTTGGACGATGCGTCATGCTCTCATATAGCTCGATTGGTTGACATTCGCGATCTCGATGCTGCGGCATCAAGGAGGTTCACGATCGATGCGCTGACTGGACAGTAGAAGCTCGGCTCCCTCGCTCGTGTTGGCTTGGAGCATTTTGGCTCAGATTGGTTTGTTGAAGCGCGCCTCTGCATGGGACTGAGCCATCCATCCATCGAGTCATAGAGAAGTAGGATTCTGTATAGCATTGCAGTTGCACAATAGAGCACGCCTTCGATCTGAAAGGCACGAATAGCAGCAGTCCACATTGCAGGTCACAAACAAACGCTCGAGCGCCTCTATAATATTACTTCTTGGCGTTATGTTGTATGGGGACTTTCGATGCATTGAAAAGGGCATTTGCTGTGCAATTGCAATTGTGCACACACACAGCACACATGTGCAATTGCGCGCATTCGTTGAAGATGTACCCGTTCATCTTTTGGCTCCAGCTCTCTTTCCACCAGCTGATAGGTTCCATGATCCACACTGTTTGCTCACGCCTCTTCGCCAAAGCTGAACGCACTGTAATGCGACTGTGACTGTGCGACCGACACATTGCATGCAATGATTGCATTGCGAGTTGGGTAAACAGCCGTGAGGTAGATGTAAGAGCGAGCGATCAAGTGGTTTCCTTGAGCACGGAACTGAACGGCTGCGTCTTATGGTAATTCGCTCAAATGCAGTGCAGTGTTGTGTTGTACAGTTTTGCCCATCCAGACCAAATGGTAAACCCATTACTTTGTCTTGGCTTGATGCGGTTTCGAGATAAAAACCAAACCAAACAGCCAGATGGGGCTCAAATGACGTGAAAACCAGATGGCTACATCCGTTCGCCAGCACCACCTTGGTCGCACGCACAGCAGGCGGCGCAGCGAACATCGCCACGCACGATATGGTATTTTAAATAGCGGGTTTTGAGCCAAGAGGACGCTTCTGTCGGTACTGGACAGCAACAACATGATCCTTTGGCTACAGCTCCATTCCTGGCTTGATCATACGCTTACAAACTCAATCTGTTTTCAAAAACTTTTTTCATGGACGGTGGCCGAAAGTGGTGCCAGGTTTGCTCTTGCAATACAAGGCTGGTCCTGGCGCGCGCTCTTTCTGAAAACCAACAGAGCAACGCACTCCGTACGAAAGAAACGCGCTTCAACCAGCCACCGGGTATTGACATTAAAACAGCAGAGATTGCCAGCGCTTCCGCATCGCAGATGTAAACGAAAGAGCGTCAGCCAGATCCCACCTCTCTGTGTGTACAAATTTCAGAAGCGCATTCCGAAAAACGTAATGGTATCGGTTGTGAGAGTTTGCGAAACGTACACACACCGCAGGTCCATCTCGGGTCCAGTCACTGCCGCTGGTATCCCACGAATATAAATGCTGCTGCAACGCCACCACCTTCGTATACATGCGCATTCGCCAAAGATAAGGGTGGTGATGATGATGATGGTTCGAGTCGCCAAAGGAACCAGCCAACCGACTGGCTGGCTGGCTGCTTTTGCGGCAGTATGTTGCGTCCTGAAGCGGCTCTCTTTTCCGGAGGTCCTCCAACGAAATTGTCTTGTGTGCGTGCATTGGTGGTCCGGCTGGTACTTTCGAGAGCCATTGCAATAGCGCCACGTTGCGACTCCATCTCTTGTGTACGTGCGTGTGATCATGCGTGATCGATCGATTGTTCGTTGGATCGATCAGCTGGTGGGCAATCGTTTGACGAGTGCCACTGCAGAGCAGAGATGCACCTGTCACCCAAGTGGCTGTTGCGCTGTGTCTTTTAGGGAAAACGGAGCGACCAAGTGGCCCCGTTTGCTCGTGAGAATGCTCGCAAATAGAGAGCGAAGAGGAGCGAACAGGATCTGATAGGTACAGTGTAGTCAGCATCTCATCTCGACAGGTGGCTGCACCAAGACGAGACGAGGGGGGGATCTCCATTGCTTTCCTGCGGTCATCATCGTGTTCATTTTATGATCAAGCGGGCACGAGCTCCGAAAGCAGCTGTTTTTTAGTATCCATTTGCGTTGGTTTATCATATGTGTAATTTAATACTGTGAATAGTTGACATAGGTTTGCTTTTTACATACATTTTCAAAGGCAGCACTCTGTTTTGTTTGTTTTTATTTTGAGTGATTATCTCTGATTTGATGTGGTTTAGAATGGTCCGGACTGACTTCACGCTGACTCTTTTTCCGTTTCGCGCCGAGAAACCGTCTGCTTAGCTAGAAGCGACGCCGCGACCTCTCGGACAGACAGCGAGAGTCGCATTGTTGACAGAGCGGCCGACAGCCTCCCTCCCACGTGTGCCTCTTGCCTCGTGCCTCGCAGCACAGCGACTGAGCGACTGACTGACTGATTATGATCGCCCGCCAAAATGCGGCGCGTATTAGTTACCAGCGCATGCATTTAAGTGAGAAAAGCGCCAAACAGTCCCTAGCAGAGCAGCATTCCCCTCTTGTGCTCTCTTACAATCATGGGCGAGCGCTCACTTTATTGTCCAACGCGACTGATAGTTTAAATAGTAGATATTGCTCCAAACGGATCCTCAACGACACCGAAGGAAGTGCCTCCACAATCCCGCCTCAGCAATACGCAATAATACTCCAAACAAAGCTTCCATCCTCATTCTCATCACCTTCGCCTTCTCTATCTATTACTACTATTGCAATAAATGCGCACAGTCGACTGCATGCCGTTCATGCTATTATTGGCACCCAGCAACATGCATAATGCTATTTCTTAATGAAGGGGCGCTTTAAAATGCTAGATTGATTGCACTGTCCATAGTAATCTCCATATCCCTGTTTGGACGGACGGGCCACTGTCGTAGAATTCGTATGTGTAATGCGCATGGAGGGCTATTGTCCCTATTGGATGGATGCATGGGTGAGTGAATGTGTGAGCGAGTGAGGTGGCTGCGCTCGCGCGCCGTTGGATGAGACCCGTCCGCCGGAACTTTACATGCGCAACCGACTTTCTGAGCTTTTCGGCGCGCACTCTTCCCCTCCCGCCAGCTGGCGTACAACACCCACGAGCGGAAAACCACCTGGCAGACGGCCGACCGCCCGGCCCCATCAATCACACTGATACTGCTAATAGCCTGGGCTGGCTGGTCTCTTGCAGGAATGATAGAGTGATACAGTGATCTGCTCGGCTCACTCGCTCACTCACTCTTGCGCGCTCTTCACAGCCGATCAACCGGTCAAAGAGAGCTCTTCGCGTCTCTTCCAGAGCTGTTCATTCGCCAATTTGTCTACTCCCCAGCATCTCCACAGCTTTCCCATTCATTGTCTCTGTGTATCAGTCAGTCAGCCATGTCGTTCCAAAGCTACCCGCGTGTGCCAGTCTACCACCAGTTCACGAACCACCACCAGCACCACATGTCAGCGCCTATTGCTGCGACGGGCACCTGGAGCGCCAGCCCTGCGATGGAGCGTATGGCGCTCCCAGCGCTCAACACGGCGTCCTCGTCGCAACAGCAGATGCTCCCGGCGCTCAACCTGCAGCGCATGACGCTCCAGTCGCCTTCGGTCTCGGCCATCGTCGCCCGCAAGACCGTCGAGGCGCCTGTGCAATCGCCGAACAAGAAGCGCGTGCGCGCGTTACCGAACGCGTCCAAGTCCATCACGCTCGACCTGCTCCGCCCGCACTTCGAGAAGCCGCTCGCCGAGGTCGCGGCCATGTTCGGCATCTGCATGACGCTCATGAAGAAGATCTGCCGCAAGAACGGCGTGCCGCGCTGGCCGCACCGCCAGATCCGTGGCCTGCGAAAGAGCATCTGGTCGATTGAGAAGGCGCTCCGCTGCTGCGACTCGGAGGCCCAGAAGCGCTCATACAACGACCACTTGCAGAAGCAGCGCACCAAGCTCGCCACGATCCTGCGTGGCCCCGATGGTCCAAGCCGCGCGGCCTTCGACCGCATCCTGGCCGAGCCGTGCTCACCATCGAGCGAGGCCGCCGCGTCCCCAGTCCACGCCGCCAGCGACAGCAACAGCAAGCAGGTGTCGCCTCGCCTGAGCGTGCCGTTCAGCGCGCACAGCCAGTTCTCGCTGCCAATGGCGGTCCCGCAGGGAGGCTACTTGGCGTCCTCGCCAGCCGCCACCGGTGTCTCGACCGGAAAGACCGCCGGCAGCCCGACCATCATCAAGCTCCCGCCTATCGCGTCGCTCCTGCGCAACAAGGACGGCGAGCTCCAGCACCAGCGCGCGGGCTACTTCTCGGGCAGCTTCCAATTCTAAGAAGGATGCCCTGAAGGTCTCAAGCGCGATGAATGTGTGCTTTAGTTTGTATGTGAGTCTCACTGTGTGAAATCGTAGTGTCTGATAGTCAGTCAGTCTAGTCTAGTGGACTTCGAGTCCTTTGTTCCTCCTGTGTTTGATATGTTTGTACTCTGATGATGATGTGTTGGAGCATCTCCACCCGTAAGTCTATTTATCACCGAATGAAAATTCAATTTAGACACCAACAAACATCCGCCATTTTTGCTTGTGCATCTCCTCCATTCACTTCAGTAGCCTCAATCTCAACATTCGTAGCATCGCAGCGTCTGCGTTGATCCATTTCGAAGCAGCCATAGCTGCTCAGCCTACTTACTACACAAGCTCTTCTCATCTCGCCGCTCACATTTGCTCCAGCAGCCATAACACCAGAAGCGCTGTCCATATTCTCAAGCCACTTGACTACCTCACTGCTTCTTTACGTGGCTCTCGAGTACAGTTTGTAGCAGCCAGCGGCCGCTCGTCATCTTCTGCGCGAGCATTTACATTCGTCGCATGCTCGGCCCAGTTGGTAGCCATCTATTTGTAGCATCGCTCTATTAGCCGCGCTTGCTTTGCGCTCATATGGCAGCGAAACGTGGCTTTCTTCTGCAGAGCTAGCTGGCCACAGCAACGTGGTCGGTCAGCTAACGTAAAAGACGATCAGAGTGTGGTCAGCAAAAAATATTCTCAGAGCTCCAAAGCCAGTTTTGAAGCAGCCGATTGGAAAAAGTAGGAATTTTCATCCATTTTGGCTTTCCATTCCTTCAAGTTCACCGCGAAAGAGTATATTAATATCAACAATTGTGTCAAATAAGGTCACGTCTTGCTTGCAAAGTTCTGGCTGGCTAAACGTACGAAATAGCCACATATCCTGCTGCAGTTGCTTCCTTGTGGCCTTCAAACCACCATTCTTTGGTTCGTGGACTCGGAGCCTCGTGGGTTTGTTTGCCACCAAGAGGCAAGCTCTCTCTCTCTCTCTCTCTCTCTCTCTCTCTCT
>JAADVN010000628.1:0-15397 GCA_023335535.1 Globisporangium spinosum | reverse complement strand
TCATCGCAAAAAAACACTTTTTCGATAACACCATTTTATAGCCACGAGAGAACAAAGTCGATATTTGGAGTGTTATAAATTATAGGCGCACCTATAACAACTCAGAGAAAATGTACTTACTTGTCGATAGGACCGCCGTTTTTCAGCACAGCTTGAGCCAGACGAGTGGGCACAGTGTCGACGAGGTGGCGAAGATAGCTCTGCTTGATGGTAGCCCAGCTGGGGACGCTTTGTGCCTTCATCTCCTCTCTCGTGTCAAATTGACGCCTGCCCTCGTACACCGACCACGCTAGTTGACCCCAGACGTTCTCGATCGGGTTGAGATCGGGGCTTTTTGATGGTCACTTGAGTTTCTTGATGCCCAGTGCATTGGTGTGCGCCTTCGTGAACCGGGACTCGTGGATAGACGCATTATCCTGTTGGAAAATGGGGCTCGGAGCGCCGCGGTTGTCACGAAGGCTGTTGATGAACGGCAGCAAGCAGGTGTCCAGCGTGGTCGTGTAGTACGCAGAGTCTTGTCTTCCCTCGAGAAATGCAATGTCCATCTTGCCATACGCGTTCATACCGGCCCACACCATCACGCTCCCCCGCCGCTCACGCGCTTGGAGTGCAACTCGGACTCGGCCCTGACGCCGTGCCAGCAGTGCTGGTACCCGTCAGGGTCATTCAAATTGAACTTCTTTTCGTCGCTGAAGATTACGCGCTTCCACATGCGCGTTTAGCTCAAAAATTTGGCCGCAAAAGCTGCTCGAGCAACCTTCTGTGCTGGTTTGATGGCTGAGGCTGGTTCGCGCTTGATCCACTTGTCCAGATGCGTTGAATTGAGCAGGGCGTGAACGGTACTTGGTTTCAAGGCATGGTCGAGGGCCTCTGAGATGCGCTTAGACGAAAACTTCTTCACCGTTGCCAGCCGATAGATGCGTCAGATCGTTCGCTTGGTCCATTTACGCTTCCTGCCGACACGTTTTTTAGGCGTTTTGCGCTCCGATTGCTTCAAGTAATTGCGGATAGCACGTTCACTGCGGTCGGGCTGACTCGCAATCCACCGGTTGCTCTTTCCATGCAGCTTGTAGGCCTCGATGGCACCGATCTCCTCCGACGACAATACCCTGTCGCGAGGCATGCTGTTTGACGTGTTTTCGACTCATATGCGGCGTGAATGGGGGGTAAAAATGACGGGGAATCGCATAGAACCATTTATTACCAAAAGTAGTAGCCATATTTTATTTATTACGACTATGACCGAGGTGCGCCTATAATTTATAACACTCCAAATATCGACTTTGTTCTCTCGTGGCTATAAAATGGTGTTATCGAAAAAGTGTTTTTTTGCGATGATTGGGCTTTATATCTAAAGTCTGAGCCAAGCTTTGTTTACAGAAAATTATTTTTTGGCTGCACGTTTGCAAAAGTATGGGTGCGCCTATAGTTTTTAGCAGCACTGTATCACTTTTATTCATTGGGAGTGATCTGCGCAAGGCGAAACGGCCGATCTACAAATATTACTCCACGTCTTTGTTTTTGCCCCAAATGACCCAAACGGAAGGAGTCAACATGCGGGACTCTCACCGAGGTGCACCGAGTATTACTCCCTTCGGACGTGATCAAAGTTGAGTCACTGGATTACAGTCAGTTGGGTCCCTGTCCCACGAATCGTCCTCTTGCTTTTACAGATCAGAGATCAGAGAGAAATAACTTGTGTCAGTTGATTTAGCACGAAAATGTCCTATTTTAAGAATCTTGAACCATTTTACGCCCCAGCAGTAATAATGTACTGATTGGTACTGGAAGCATTACACTGTTTTAGCTGGACAATGCACTGTAACCCAAGTCCTGCTCTACCACGTGTGCATAAAAAGACCGAGTCTGGTGCGGAAAAGTTGACAGGGTGGGTTATTCTGGCTCCCGTCGGATGACCCACATCGCTTTCAATCACCGTTTATTTGTAAGGGATACCGTTCAGCCCAGCCCAGCCGAATAACCCAGAATAGCCCAGTGGTGGACGGAAAGGAGATGGGCACGTCACAGAGTCAATCACTCTCGATGGTTTGCCCGTCAACCATCTGAGGATTTCGGTAGACCGAGAAATGGGAATTCCCTCACTGACTTGGCTTTTATATGTTAGAGTCCATCTTTTCGCTATGTCGCTTCCGAGGCCCATCACTCTGGCCATGTGGCCGCAATCTCTCAGCTCGCTGATGAACGACTGCGAAGGGCGAGCCCAGCTCCCTTTCGATGTTGAGTGTTGCGGGGTCACCCTCTGTCGATCGCTCCATCGTCGTCCAAGGACACTCGTCCGTCCGATCGCCCCCGCCAGCAGCGAACGAACCAGCAGGCAGGTCCAGTAGATCCATCGAGATGCTCACTTTAGAATTCGCGGTCAAGCACACAGGCATCCACCACTCTGTTGAGCATGGCCACGAGCAAGGACAAAGACGCCGGCAACGCGTATGTGCGCGTGCAGACCCCGCGCGCGTCGGTCGCCAAGACCAACGCGCCGCTCGATGAGAAACCCGGCAGCCTCCCGAACCCGCTCGACTCGGCGAGCTTGCTCTCGCGCGTGACGCTCTGGTGGGTCAACCCGCTCATCCGCAAGGGCTACGGGTCGCCGCTGCTCGAAGAAGACGTGTGGCAGCTGCCCAAGGTCGACGGCTCTGTCGTGCTGCAGGATGCGTTCGACCACTACTACCAGCAAGAGAAGGAAAAGCGCCAACGCGCCGGCAAGAAAGAAGAGTTCACGCCTATCCTCAAGCCGCTTTGGAACGCGACCAAGGGCAAGATGGCGCTCGCCATCGCGCTGCACTTGGTGAGCGCGGCGCTCACGATCATGCAGCCGCTGCTCATCAAGTCAGTGCTGCTCTTCCTGCAGGGCAAAGACAACTTTTTCGGGATTAAGTCCGGCTACGGACTCGCGGCGATCCTCGTCGGTGTCACCTTCACTGGCGTCTCGACGCTCGATTACGGCATGTACTTGACCACTCGTGCGGGTCTCAACGCGCGTATGATCGCAGTCAACAGCGTGTACCAGAAGATCCTCAAGCTCACGACCACTGCGCGCCAGTCGATGAATAGCGGCGACATCATCACGCTCGCGGGCGTCGACAGCGAGCGTCTCTTCGAGGCGTACGCGATCGGCATGTGGACGGTCGTGTCGCCGCTGATGGTCGTTGCAGTGTGCATCTTGATTGGCGTGGAGATGGGCTGGTATGTCGCGCTTGCGGCTGCGGTGAGCTGCGTGATAATCCTCGTCTACGCCATGAACAACTCGCGCAACATCGGTCTCTGCCGTCGCGAGATCCTCGGTATTGCCGGCGAGCGCGTCAAGGTCACGAACGAAGTGTTGCAGGGCATCCGCGTGATCAAGATGTACGCCTGGGAGGACTCGATCACCGAGCGCGTGCGCGAGATCCGCGAGCGCGAGATCGCCGTGATCCGCAAGTACGACTACCTGCGCGTGAACAACTCGATCGTGCTCTCGATGGCGCAGACGTTCATGGTCGCGCTCTGCTTCTTCGTGTATGTGTACACCGGTAACGACATCGACGTGCCGACGGCATTCACGCTGCTCGCGTTTGCGAACGTGTGCCGTATGCCGTTTGGTATCTTCTCGAATGCTGTCGTGTTCGCGTCGGAAGCTGTCGCGTCCATGCAGCGCATCTCCAAGTTCCTCGCTTCTGACGAAATCGAAGTGAACCCGAACCAGGACAAGAGCTTCCACGACGACTCGTCTATGATCGAGATCCGCGACGGCGACTTCAGCTGGGCCAAGGCGGTCCCTGCGTCCACGGCCAATGAAGATGCTGCTGCTGGCACCAACACCTCTGCCGACCAATCACCACACAACCTCATTCTCTCCAACATCAACCTAGCGATCCCGAGTGGCTCGCTCACGATCGTCGTCGGTGCGGTGGGCAGCGGCAAGACAAGTCTCGTGAACGCGCTGCTGGGCGAGATGCACCAATCTCGCGGCGCGTGCGTCGTCAAAGGCAACGTCGCGTACGCCAGCCAACAGGCGTGGATCCAGCACAACACTGTGCGCGAGAACATCTTGTTCGGCACGCCGTTGGACCAAGACTACTACGACCGAGTCATCTCGGCGTGCCAGCTGACGCGCGACCTAGAGATCCTCGAGGACGGCGACGCCACGGAGATCGGCGAGCGCGGTATCAACCTCAGCGGTGGTCAGAAGGCTCGTGTGAGTCTCGCACGCGTGATGTATCGCCGCAACGCCGACGTCATGATCCTTGACGACCCTCTGAGTGCGCTCGACGTACACGTGGCGAACTCAGTGTTCTTCGAGTGCGTGCTGGGTCTTGTGAAGGAAAAGACGCGTTTGCTGGTGCTCAACTCCCACTACCATTTGCTGCGTCATGCGGACCGGATCATCGTGCTCGCGGACGGCAAAGTGGTCGGTGATGGCACGTACGAAGATGTGAAGAGCACGTTCACGTACTTGGAGGACCAATCACACAGCAAAGCGACTACGTCGGGCAAAGATGCGGCGACGAACGACTCGACCAGCGAAGAAGATCTGGATGCAAAGAGTGTTGTGGAGGTGGCCATGCTGAATGACGGGGAGGGCGAAGACAGTGACATGCTCACTGATGCGACGTACGACGAAGTGCGTGACTCAATCGCGTACTCGGAGACACCGGAGACTATGGAGCGGCTGAGTCTTAGTCGCGTCAGTGGCGCGAACAGCAGAGCCTCGAGACGCATCAAGAGCATCAAGAAGGAGGAGATGGACGGCAAGGAAAAGGGATCGATGATGCTCAAGGAAGACCGTCAGATGGGCAACATTGGCTGGCGCCTCTACGCCGAGTTCTTCGCGACCTCGGGCTACAACGGCACAGTGCTTGGTGTTCTCGTGTTTGTCGCGTTCGCGGCCGGACAGGGTGCGCTTCTCGGCTCGGACTACTTCTTGACCTACTGGTCGAATGGCTCGATGAGTGACACGTTCAGCCAGAAGTCGCTCTTGTGGCTGTACATCGGCATTGTCGCCATCGCGACGCTGCTGGCGGTGTTCCGCTCCGTGTTCTTCACTGAGATCTGCATTCGCTGCTCACAGGCGCTGCATGCGCTCTACTTCCGCATGGTCCTGCACGCGCCAGTGACGACATTCTTCGACATCACGCCTGTGGGGCAGATCCTCAACCGCTTCTCGCGCGATCTCGATACGATCGACAACCCGCTGCCGTACTACGCCATGAATTTCCTCATGTTCGCGATGACGACGCTCTCGATCTTCATCGTGTGCGCTGTGACCACGCCATACACGCTCATCCTGTACGCGCCATTGTTCGGTGCGTGCTACTACATCCAAAAGTACTTCCAGGCGTCTGCGCGTGAGCTCAAGCGCCTCGACGGTGTCACACGCTCGCCATTCCTCAACTTGGTCGCGGAGACGATCAACGGCATTGAGAGCATCCGCTCGTTCCAGATGACGGACAAGTTCTCGATGCGATGCAGCGAGCTCTTGGATTACAACGCCAAGTTCTTTTTCATGTACCAGTCGTCGTCCAAGTGGTTCGCGCTGCGTCTCGACTGGCTCGTGGCTACCGTGGTCAGCGTCGTGTCGTTCACGTGCATCGCCTCGCGCGACTCGATTGGTGCGGCGAGTGCCGGTATTGCATTGACCTACGCGATCCAACTGACCATGCAGTTCCAGCGCCTGATGACGTTGGGCACGATGACGGAGAACTTCATGACGTCCTTTGAGCGCATCTCGTACTACAAGCACCTCAAGACTGAGGGTTCGTCGCGCGAGATCACTACCAAGCCTGCTGCGTCGTGGCCAGAAAAGGGAACCATCACGTTCGAGAACGTCTCGCTGCGCTACCGCGACGGACTGGAGCTCGTGCTCAAGAACGTGTCGTTCTCCATCAACGACGGCGAGAAGATCGGTGTCTGCGGTCGCACGGGCTCGGGCAAGAGTACGCTCATGAGCGCGTTGTTCCGCGTGGTCGAGTGCGCGGCTGGTCGCATCCTGATCGACGGCGTGGACATCTCGACCATCAAGATCCAGGACCTGCGCGCCAAACTGACGATCATCCCGCAAGACCCCGTGCTGTTCAGCGGCTCGCTACGTCTGAACCTGGACCCTTTCGACGAGAAGTCGGATGACGAGGTCTGGAGCGTGCTGCGCAAGGTGCACCTGTTCGACGACGTGAGCAAATGGGGCCAGGGACTCGAGTACGAAGTGGCGGAGAAGGGAGACAACCTGTCGGTCGGTCAGCGCCAGCTCGTGTGCATCGCGCGCGCGTTGCTGCGCCAGAGCCGCATCATCGTGCTGGACGAGGCGACTGCGAACGTGGACCAGGAGCTCGACCGCTTGATCCAGGTGGCGGTGAAGGAGAACTTCCAGGACAAGACCGCGATGACCATTGCGCATCGCCTCGAGACCATCGCCGACAGCGACCGCATCCTCGTGCTCGACCACGGCGAGGTGCAGGAGTTCGATTCGCCCGCGAACCTGCTCGCCAAGTCGGACGGCATGTTCGCGTCGCTGATCAACAGCACGAAGGAATAACTAACCGGCTTAGATAGTCTCGCCAGTTCAGTTCTCTCACAACTTGGAAAGACATACAGGTATAACAAGCAACACCAAATCACACAAAAGAAATGAACCATTTTCAAACATTTGGCTTGCGCGTCCGTGTTTCTTACTTGATGTGAGCTTGAGTTGCCACTTCCGAGCCTGTCTGAGAGACCCAGGAAGGTCTCTCAGACAAGCGCTGGACGAAGAAGGCTGGTGTTCGTCAAAGACTGCGACCGTGTGCTTGACAACGCGAAGCCCTAGAGCCGCCTTGCAGCAGCTGAAGCGGAGGACAAGTAAAAGCGTCACATCGATGAGCTGGAGAGTGAGAGGCGAGAGGAGCGGCACGAATTGCAGGTGCAGCCACGCGTGATCCGCCGTTGATGTTGCAAGTAGAGAAGCTCACTCAACCTGACAACCGAGTTGCTTCGTCAGCTTCGTGATCGCTGTGTCGACAATATCCACCTGCCGTACGTCGCATCGTCAGCGTTGCTACACTGCGTGGACGAAGAAGCCTGTACGACGATTGCATGAAAGTGCACGGATTAATTACGCTCCATCGTTCTCCGCATCCCAGCGTCGTCACTCACGTGTGTCGTTTGCTTTCCGCGGCGCGTGCATATCGACACCACCACGCGAGGTGGCGTAAACACATCCCAGACGCCATCTTCATCTCATAGAAAGCCTCAATATACAGACACGGCGGCACACATCACATCTCATCATGCGCATGCGTCCGCTCCATCTCTTTTGCTTGTATTTGTATCTTGTATGCGGATTGAACCGCGAAAATGCGTTCTCTGCCACCAACTTCAACCAAAGTGCCACTTCACTTTGTTATTCTGGATGGTACGGCACCTCTCCTCATGCTTTCTATAGAAATTAATTAACTGGAGACCCCAAATGCGCATGGATGCAAATAGATACCGGCGCTTATATAGAAATGAAGAAATGGACGGTGATGATGATCCATTTTTTATTTTATTTTTTGGGCAGCTGCTCGTCCTTGAGAAAGACTCGCACAAGTCACTGACTGGGATATTATGTATTATCTCTCAAATAATCTGTCAAACTCGCATCACATTCCTGCAGCCATCCATCATTTGCAGCATCATGCTCTTTTTTGTGTGCGCGTTGTTTTTTTTCGACCAGGTGCAGCCAGCGCTTTTCGGTTGAAAGGAGTCAGCGGGGTTGCTCCCTGAGGGAGCAGAGGACTGTCACTCGCGTTGAGCCACCCAACGACACTATCCACAGTTTTTGAGACACGATATGTGTTTTCACCAAACCTGCTTGCCTTGCAGTGAGGTGAAAATACTACTTTTGGACACTGCCTCTATCCATTGTTGTTTACCATTCCCAAAATGCTGCGTGCGATACGTGTTGACCCGTCTTTTCTTTGTGAAACACGTCCGGTGCGTTGCAAAATCAGGGTCGAATCAATGTAAAACAACAGCACGTAAAAGTGTCCTCATGTCTAGCTGGTATCAAGCTATTTGCTCATAGGCATCACCTTTTCTTGAAAACAGTCTATCTGGTCTTGATGCAAGAAACCTGCACAAACCAGCGAAAAATGCTTGCGAGCCTGCACTTGACGCTCGTGTGGCGCAATCTCCAGCAACCCGCACTTCTCACTTTCTCGCATTTTCGATTAGACTCCAAGCGACAAGCGAGCAGCTCCGTACGCTGCTCCTTCCTTCGCATTAGCTGGTGCCAAGGGACCCTAGCGCGAGAACCAGCGCAGGCGCAGGTGCTGTAGCAGTAGCAGCAGGTGAGCGATGGGGCTGCGCGAAACGCAGTCGCTGGAGCTCGCGCACATCCCGCGACTGCTCCGTGAGCGCGATCCCGCGCCAAACTCGTCGTCTTCTTCTTCGTCGTCCTCCGCGTTGTCTCACCGCCGCGCCAGCGCAGGAGACGCCGACAGCTCCGCAGTAGTTACCAGCGAAGACCCAGCCGCAGAACTCACGATGACGGCGTCGCTCGAGGCGCAGTGGGCCAAGCGCAAGGCGCAGTTCTACTCGCACTTCAAGTCGATGAGCGACAGCGACAAGACTGTGAGCGCCGATGGCGAACAGACATCGGAGAACCCGGTAGCAGACGACTTGGCGGCCAGCGCCGCAGCGCACCATGCGGACTCCAAGTGCCATGTGTGCAACGCCGCGCTTCGATTGCTGCGACTACGTGTGAGTGTGCCAGTGTATTTGTTTATGCGCATATGGTCTGTCGGTACACTAACCGACGATGTCGCTTTGTTTCTAAACATGAAAACAGCATCACTGTCGCAATTGTGGACTATCCGTCTGCGGCGTGCACAGCAAGAACCAGGTGCCGCTGCCGCACCTCGGCATCATGAAGGAAGTGCGCGTGTGCGATATCTGCACGCGGCAGCTCGTGCAGCGGCGCGCAGGGTACCGAAGTCCGAAAAAGCGTCGTAGCTCTTCGCAACGACGCTCCACTGACGAAAACGATGAGCTGTCGCCGCTCATGGTGGATAAGCTGCCGGATACGCCGGTTAATGGCTGCGCTTCACCACCGTCGTCTGGGGTGGGATTCTCTTCATTGGTGGACTCGCAGTTGTTCGGGCACATGGACGGCATCCTGTACAGCTGCACATTGGAAGAGCAGGACAACACGGTGGACGACATTCTGTATCTCGGTACGTTCACGATGGGCGGTCGTTCGTTTGTGAGTCGCCGCATGAGCGCGAACGTGGCGATCTGGAAAGACCGCACATTCATGCTCACATCAGCGGAGATGCTCTGCTTCAAGGCGACAGAGGACACTGCAGCACTGGGTGAAGTGCGCTCGTCGGTGCACTTAACAGAGATCCTGCATGTTGAAGTGAACGATCAGTTTCCGCGAATCATGACGGTGATCCGATCCGACGGCCGTATTTTCCGGATTCGAGCCAAGACGCCCGAACAGTGCCAGGAGATCGCAGTCGCGCTCAAGAAGGCGATGCGACTCTTCCAGGATGCGATGTACAAGCTGCAGCGCGGTCCGCAGCCGGAGGACAACTGCATCAGCTGCGTGACGATTCAGCACGAGTCATCGTTGCCAGAGCAGGTCGTGGTTGCAGCCCCCGAGATTGGCGAGGTGTTCCACGTGGACATGTACCCGTCGAGCATCCTCCGATTATACGTGAACGGTCCGAATGCGAACGGCGTGGCGCTGTACTCGTGCGAGATGTTGTCAAACCGTACGTCTCGGAATCACGTTGTTGAGGCAGACCCGTTGCCCTCGGCGCCTGGTGCCGAGGTGCTGCACGTGACGCTGCACGCGGAGGACGTGCCTCCGAATGCGTCATCGAAGGAGAGCCGTCGCAACTTTTGGGCGCTCATCGCGTTCCTCGTGGCGCTGGCGTCGGCGATGAAAACGGCGCGAGTGACGTCCGTGGAGCTGCTTGCG
This sequence comes from Globisporangium spinosum, assembly GCA_023335535.1. NCBI lineage: Eukaryota > Oomycota > Peronosporomycetes > Pythiales > Pythiaceae > Globisporangium > Globisporangium spinosum. The sequence goes on along the minus strand of JAADVN010000628.1, from coordinate 5,457 downwards.
TGGCTGATGGCCCTCGTATTGGTGCTCACGCGCTTCCACAATCCGATCAGCCTGCTGATCACGACGAAGCGATTGCATTTCTACCGCAAGTTCAGTGTGAACTGTGTGCAGATCGTCATGGGGAAGAGCGACGAGAGCACGGAAGGAAGCAGCGAAGAGCTGATTCCCGATGACGAGCTGGACTCGCGGTTCCTGGAAGGCTGCAACGGCGAAGTGGACGAAGCAAAGCGCCGATACGTGAAGACGATGCAGTGGCGCAAGGAGAACGACATTGACAACATTTTCATGCGTCCTGCGCCGCATTTCGCTGCAATGAAGGAGAGTTTCCCGCACTACACGCACAAGAAGGACAAGCTGGGCCACCCGCTATCGATCGAGTACTTGGGCTCGATGAAGAAGTCGATGGAGCACTTTCTGTCGCGCGGCGTGACGGAAGCGGACGCTGTGATACACAACATCCTGATGCAGGAGTTTTTGTGGAAAGTGATCGACCCGCGACCGTTTCCGGAGGGTGTGATGCTCAAGATCTACGATATCAAGGGCATCTCCATGAGCGACGTGAGCGGCGACGTGTTCAACTACATGAAGCAGCTGGGCGAGATCGTGGCCGAGTACAACCCGGAGCGCATCTACCAGGTGTTCATCATCAACCCACCGTCGTGGTTCAACTTCATCTGGAAGCTTGTCTCGCCGCTCATCAACCCGAAGACGCGAGAGCGCGTGCACGTGCTGCGCGGCCAGAAGGACATTCAAAAGGCGCTGCTCGAGTTCATCGACCCGGAGAACTTGCCTGTCGAGTACGGCGGCACGTGTCGGTGTGAGGGCGGCTGCGCGACACATTCGCCAGAGGAAACGGATTTGCGCGAGTACATTGAGTTTGTGAACAGCAACACTGACGCGCCAGGCGATGCAGTCATCAGAGAAAAGTTTGACAGGATGTGCGCAAAGTACCATGCGCAGCTCCCGAAGGACGGTTTTGGAGCGATGAATGGCGCTACAAGTGCGTTGTCGCCGACGCAAACAGAGATGTAGGTGGCGCGTGTTGCATGTTTACCAAACTCCAAAGGCGGTCAGTCAATCGATCACTGTGAAAAAAAATATAATTATTGCTTTTCGATGCTGAGATAGATACCGATGCATGCTGTGTAGAATTATGGTTGCTTTCTGTGCGTGAAAACTCAGCTTTTCTCTTCGAGCTGGCGCAGATCCAGGAGATGGCGGAGCGTCGGTCGTCTGTACATTCGAGTACAAAAGCTTCGGGTTAGATACTGTCGGTGTGAGTGACTAGTGCTTGAATTGCTGATAGCACGTACCCATGAGGACAGTTCCACGGCTGCTCCAGCCCCGACAGGTTCCGCACGACCTGGACAGGAGTCACAAACCAGAGTTAGCAAACAGAATTCCGAAATTTTGATGCTAGAAATGCGCAGGATATTTTACAAGTACCTTCTGCATCTCCTCCTTGTGCAGCGCAGTGCCGATCATGATGGAGCTCCTGCACGCGCGCGAGGCGAACATGGCCATGATCTTGGGCAGGCGGATGCTCGACGCGTTCATCGGCGCGTCCATCAGCAGCGACGCCAGCTCTCGAATGTCTATTACGCACAACATAGAGACACATCAACAGTTAGGATCAGATAAACGAATCAGCTATGGTATGACAACAGTGTTCATCACAAAGCGTGACACGTACCTTCGACGCCAAACTGCGTCTGCTTCGTGAACGGCAGTGAGAGCAGCTTGAGCTTCTTGGTGGCCGCGGCCTCCTTGTTGACCAGGAATGTGAAGCCGTTCTTCGCAAAGACGTCCAGGTGGTCCATTACGACCATCTCTTCGCCCGCCGTGAGCTCCAGCGGCAGCGGACGCACGAGCGGCTGCTGGTGAAGCACCGTCGTCTGCTGCAGTGTCTCGTAGTTGAACTTCTCGTCGCTCGCGTGCTGGTCGATGATGAACACGTCGTCGTCCAGCTTGCCAATGATGAAGCCGAGGTTGAACTGCCCGAGCACCTGCATGCGCTTGAAGTCGTCCTTCTTGAGCACGCGCTGCAAAGCAGCAGCGGCGACTTCGTTGTCCACTTCGAGGCTGCTGCTGGTACCGTTTTCAGTGTCGTCGCCTCCAGCGGAGCAGGTCTTTGGCACTTTGAGGCGATTCATGCGCTTCCTGCGTTCCAGTTCGTCCTCAACCTCCTCCGCGAAGAACTGCTTCCTCTGCTTCTTCATTTCGCTGAACGACCACTCGGACGCCTGCATGCTGTCTCTGAACATCTCGCTCCGCAACTCCGAGTCTTTGTCGTCGCGATACACTTTTTGCTTCTTCGCACGCGGCTGCTGGACGATTTCTTGGATGACTGGCGATCCTGGTACGCCGTGAGTTCCGTTTGAGTGGCGGGGTGAGGAAGAAGAGCAGCAGCCTGCAGAAGAGTCCGTTGAATGGCTCTCTGCAGTTGAAATCTGTGCAGGCTGGTGGTGCTCAGTTGCACTGCTGCTGGAAACGTCTGTCGATGGGTGTCTTCTCTTTGGAGACAGCACTTCGACAATCACAGCATGAACCTTCTCGGGGCTCACACCGTGGTAACTGACACCACCACCACCACCGCTATTGGCGTCTGTCACACTTTGCGGACGAATGATCGACGTCTGTCCCTGGAATCTCGGATCATTGTCCATTAGTTCTTCGTCTTGTAAAGCTGATGAGGAAATGGTCTCTTGGAGCTCTGTCGATGACGACGACGGCAGTCGCGAGGTTGGAGACGGTTTTGACTCATCGTTTCTATCTTCAGACTTCTTGGAAACACGCGCGAAACTCGACAGCAGCGGCTGGACAGTGAATGTGCCGCGGGTCGGCTCGTAAAGCTTGTTGAGCTGGATCTTGAATGCTTCGATGATCTCAGCTTCCTGTATATGTGTTTCCCACGACATTGTTAATTATGAGCATCACTTTTTCCCTTTTGCATAATGTAAACCTAGAACATGACGCACGCACATGCTTGATGAAGGTCTCGCGTTTGTCTGGCGTGACGTTCACATCGTACTCGCCGAGTGGCAGCAGGAAATTCAGCACACACGCTGGCTTCTGCTTCATCTCGTATTGTCGCCACACTTCGTTCAGTGCTTTCGTGACCTGTACGTTTACAGCAAAGCAAACAACCATAGTTAGTTAGGTATACCTTGTGGAGTTCAACAGCGAAGGCTGAGCTCTTCTCTCGCCTTTGGGAGATCAAACGGCCGTCCGTTGATGAAAAAGAACTGGCGGTCGTTGTCGCTGCGGCCCGTGCCAGCGCCAACTTTCGACACGTAGCCCACGACCTGGCGCTTCTTCTCCAGCTGGGACGCGCTCATGTCATCATTATCACTGTCGCCACCCTGCTTGCCTTCATCATCGTCATCATTATCTAAATCTTCATCTTGACTGCTGAAAACTCTTTTTGCACCACGCGCTGACGTAGATGAGGAGGCGAGGCGTTGCTTGGCTCGGATGCGCTGACACGCTTCCGCCAGATCAATATCGACCGCAGTCAGCGTGCGCACGAACTTGGTACCGAACACACTCGCGATGTTGTCGCCCATGCTCTGGTGCACTTGCGTGGACAGCACCACCTGGCGCGCCGCGTTCTTCCCAGTCGCGTTGTACACGCAGATCTTGACGTTCGTGGAGCTCACAGCGTATGCCTGCAGCACTTTGAGCATCTTCCCGTAGTGCTTCTTGATGTTGCGATGGAAATCCTTGTGACGCACCGCCAATGGCTGGAAAAGAGCGTACGAGCATACAGACGGGTTGAGCTGGAGAATAGATACCTGCGATCGAAACTAACGATGTGGCAGACTCACCTTGAAGAGCTCTTCAATGATCACGGTTGTCCCCACTGGACGTGCTTTCGGGATCTGCACAATGTGTTTATTTTAGCAACCAGAGTAGTAATACGCAAGATACTGTCGCATGAACAACAAGCACATTGACGAACCTGGCGCACCAGCTTGCCCGCTCCATCGAACTCCAGGAAAGCGCCAATCTCTTCTTCTTTCGTGCGCGTGCACACCGAAAAGCTGGAGACCAGTTGACAGATCGAGCTCAGTGCCTCGCCACTGCAGCATAAGCAGGCGATACATATTCGAAACAAGAGCATTCATTAGCCGTGCATATTCACAAAATCTGTTCGTCAATCCACACGGCAACAAACACGATGCGGGGTAAAACAGTGACCGCAATGCGTACCGGAAGCCAAACGACGCAACAGTCTCGATGTCTTCGAAGCAGCTGATCTTGGACGTATAGTGCTTGAGCGCGATCGTGTCGTAGTTGAGCGGCGCGATGCCCGAGCCGTTGTCGCTCACTTCGATCGTCTCCTTGCCAAACTCCTTGAGCTTCACTTCGATGAGCGTCGCGCCGGCATCGAGCGCGTTCTCGACCATCTCCTTCACGGCCGCCGCGAGGTCCACGACCGACTGTCCGCTGCAGATGCGCTGCACGTCGCGCTTGTCCAGCACGTGGAGCGTCCGCGCGCCGGTTGCTGCGCTTGCGCTCTCCATGTCTGAGTTCTGCCACCGCGCGCGCTGAGCTCTCCAATTGCCCAATTCTACCAATTTGGCGCCATTTTTTAGAATGTGAATTTAGAAATCCGTGCAGTTTAGAAATAGAAATACCAATTTAAGCAGTATAGAATAGCAACTGAGAGTTGGTATTCAACAGTTGAAGTGGAACCAGCCCAGGTACCCCATTGCAGCCACGCATTGCAGCCACGGGCTAGCTGCTGATACGTGCTTGAGTCCCTCTTCTTGCAGCGGCCCTGACGTTTCCCTGATGCTGGACATACTTCTCGCGATTTAAATTGGGTATATGACGCGGTCATTGCTACTGCTGCTGCAGTCGTTGAGCTTGTACGCGAGTACGATTTCTCCATCCAGCGCGCTTCTTTCACAGATTAAGCTGCTGGTCAACGTAACACTCCCCCAACATCCGCTTCGGCAAACGAATGGCAGAGCGACTAGCGCCGTCCGCTCTGTAGATTGTGGAGAACGCGGCTTCACCAGTGATTGAACATCGCCAAATGGAAGTTGTATTCTCGATGGCTTTAGCCTTGGTCTTGAGCCACGCAAACTGAAAGCTAAAGTCAGTGCCTACAGTGCTGGCAGGAGGTGTAAGATCACCTCGTTTTTTTACGTTCGAGACTCGAGCAGACAGCTTTTTACAAACGTAATTACATTTCCCAACTCGTCTAACGAAGACCAGCCGTTTGATGAGCTCATTTTTGCAATCTGATTACTTTTGGCGACACAACAGAAAATAACGCCTCAAGCCCCTGGAAGAAAATATAAGACCTGTAAGAGGGCGCTGTTCACAACAGTCCCTCTAACACAGCACACACGCTTGAGCGTCTTGAGGAAGCGTTCCCGACTTGGAGGGAAGAAGACTTGTGGACTTGAGGGTAAATTTGCAACTGAATTAAAATGCTGTTATGGT
>JAADVN010000627.1:0-15404 GCA_023335535.1 Globisporangium spinosum | reverse complement strand
GTAGTTTGTGTTTATTTGTAGCACTTCCAAATGCTATGCTTATTCCTATTTGTTGCACTTGCTGAAATGAGGAGTATAGTAGCAGTAGTGTCGTTTACAAGACTACTTTGCTTTTGTGTTTGAAGCACTTTTATCGAAAAACGCCAACAGACAACACAGTACGAGTAGCACTATTTTACTACTGTGCTTACAAGAGCACGCATGGTCACGAGTGCTCTTATATACGCACTCATTTTTACACCCACCAACTCGGTAGACGCTGCCTGTCGACTGCTTCGCTGCACGGAATCGTCCGTTCCAAGGACTCGCACGTATCATAGCGACTCGCTTGCCAAGAATACAGCCTCCTCTTGGTCTACAGAGATGATAGATGTCGATCGTGCGCGTGGTAACGTGATCCGTGATGAATGATTGCGAAAGTCACGCGTACGTGACTTTCGTGCAAATAGCTCGCGCGTTGCGCATTCACCAGCTTCACAATCCTCGTCGAGAAGTTCGGTGCTTCAACTGATTTCACCCACCCACGCTGTTGGCTTCGCGGATGACTCGACAGACGCCACGGCGCCCGCCGCACACAAAGTCTATTCGTTCCCACTGCAAATCTGCAAATCTGCAAATCTGCAAAGCTGCACACGAAGACGAAGCGTCAACCGAGGTCTGTCCCCCATTGATGTACAGAAACACCTGAGCGAAAAAACGATCTCAAACCATTTCGTCAGTCTTCAGTTGCATCTGGAGCAGCCACTTGCGTCCAAATCCTGACACTTCGTATTCGTTCCAACTGTCCATACAAGTGCGAGGGTACTGGGAAGTACTGTACCCGGTAGGTGCTGAGAGATCGAGACGATGTGTGTTGAGTCGGTCAGCTCATCCGTTGCCGTTGCCGAGAACTCGACTCGACAAAAAACTATCGGAAGATCTGAGAATGGACACGCGAAAGGCCAGCCAGCGGTGATGGAGCTCGCTTGCCAATCACCAACGTGGCACCAGTTGCCTGATTACCGGTATGGGTATTAAAAGTTCCATCAGCGATCCTACCATCAGAGATCAGACAGCTTTTCGGGGTACTCTGTGTTTGCCTCCCCCTCGATCCGAGAGATGAAAACGAGGTCCCAATTATCCGACGACAACGAGCCCTGAAGAACTTACTTTCTCTGAACAAATTCGCACAATCTGAGTCGCTGTAATCATCAACTCATCAAAAAGTGCGAATGCTGGCAGACAGATGAGTGTGAGTGTGAATGCGATCGCTTGTCAACAGAACAAAGCCTGGCAATGGAGGAGGCATCCTCCCAGGAGCACACCGCACAACACTGCACTCTTCGTGAGAGCTTAGCGGCCCTCGCTTGCTCTTTTGTCAAAGCCCGACGGAATCCAAAGCTCATTCCTCAATTTGCCTGCCTCCGTCTCAAGCACCCCAAAGCACTCGCTCACACCCAAGTCTCCAAGCGCCATGGTCTTCGCGTCGCTCAAGAAAATCGTCATGTTCGCGGTCCTCGCCGCCGCTGCAGTCAGCGCCGCCACGCCAAACGCGCCGTTCTACACCGAGTCGGGTACCTACCAGATTGGAGTCACGGAGGCGCTCAACGTGACGGTCGCCGCGGGTCTCTCGCGCGACGATATCGTGTCATACCCGCAGGCTAGCTACGTGTCGGTGCACTTCTCCAACTTTAACCTGCCAGAGGGCGACCTTGTGGTCGTGCGCTCGCCGGACTCGGAGGTCGCGCACTTCTACACGGGCAAGGGCCGCGACGACCGCGAGGACTTCATCGCGAGCTACATCCCGGGCGACACCGCCATCGTGCAGTACTTCTCGACCAGCGAGGCGGCCCAGAACGCCGCGCCGAGCTACACCATCTCGGGCTTCTCGCGCGGCTTCCCGAACGTCGAGCGCGAGTCGATCTGTGGCGCGGACAACACGCGTCCAGCCAAGTGCTACGCCAGCGGCACGCTCTTCAACTCGCTCCCGCTCGCGTACACCAAGGCGCAGTCCGTGGCGCGTCTGCTCATCGGCGGCCGGTTCCTCTGCACGGGCTGGCTCGCCGGCTCCGAGGGACACATGATCACCAACCAGCACTGCATTAAGACCGCGGCGGACGCCAAGGTCATCGACATTGAGTTCGCCGCCGAGTCGGCCTCGTGCGCGGACGAGTGCTTGGTGCAGCTCGGCTGCAAGGGCAACCTCGTCGCCACCACGTCCACGTTCGTCACCAACTCACCGATCTCCACGGGCCAGGACTACGCGCTGGTCAAGCTGCCGGCGAGCGCGAGCATCGCGGCGTACAAGTACCTGCAGCTGCGCGCGAGCGGCCCGGTGCTCAACGAGCGCATCTACATTCCGCACCACCCGGCCGGCAAGGCCAAGCGCATCTCCAGCGTGCTCGACAACGGCAGCAACGCGGCCATCGAGTCGCTCTCGGCCACGAACACGTGCGGCAGCGGCCAGATCGGCTACAGCGCCGACACGGAGGAAGGCTCGTCCGGCTCGCCGCTCATCGCCGCCTCGGACAACAAGGTCGTCGCGCTGCACCACTGCGGCAGCTGCCTCAACACGGCCATCGACGTGAGGAAGATCATCGCCGACCTCAGCGCCAAGAAGATCGTCGTCAAGGACTTGATCGCCTAGTTAAGCCCACATTCAGAGAGAGAGAGAGAGAGAAAGAGAGAGTACTTTGAAGGAAGTACGTTAAAGACTCGAAACTCAAGGGGACGGTTTTGAAATCTAGGTTTTGTTTCTAATACACTTGATGTGGAAGCTTTTCAAACAAAAACGACAAGGATCAAGTCATTCACCAAGAGGAGGTGAAGCACTCTCTCCTAAGAAACGTTGCATGTCCACGATCTCACGCACGACGGGAGGCGGATCCACAACTCCGTTCGCTCTGGCCCACAGGTGACTTCACAGGAAGAAGCAGCGTCAGCGCACGTTTGACAAGGAGAACGCAAAGTTGGATCCGCCGATGGCAGCACGAACCCAGTTCGCTTTCGACGCGTTCATTCATTTTGCCCACGTTGTTGTTTTGTTTCTCAGCGCCAACAGACATGTCGTTCTTTCGAGGAGTACAGTACAGAAGAATATATCTTTCATCACACAAATAGTGCTTCAGCAGCTTTTCCGTGAAGCTAGACAATTCCTCTAAAGTACGCCTTTATTGTTGTGGTATACACGCAGTCCTTTGCTCTTGCTGTGTGTTTACCACAAGAAGAGCGTGTCATCCAATCCAATTGCGCAAACACCCAGCCTCGTCGCCTGTAGGCTTTGAGCAGCAGGATCATCCCATCCCACCCAACTGGAGCAACACAACGAGCTCTTCATCAGCCACTTGCAGCAGCACTGGAACAAGCGCGATCTCTCGGCATTCGCTATTCGCCACAACCGAACTTGCGTCCTCCAGCTCAAGCTCAAGCGCCTTCTTCTCACGCCCCCTCCCCCCTCTCTCCACCTTCCAATCATGAGCAAGTCCTACAAGATCGCCGTGCTCCCGGGCGACGGCATCGGCCCCGAGGTGTGCGACCAGGCGGTCCTCGTGCTCAAGACCATCGGCGAGCTCTTCCAGCACGAGTTCGTGTTCGAGCACGCGCTCTGCGGCGGCGCCGCCTACGACGCGTCCAACTCGCACCTGCCGCAGGCGACGATCGACACGGTCGCCGGCTCGGACGCCGTGCTCTTCGGCTCCGTGGGCGGCCCGCCAGACGCGCAGGAGCACCCAAAGGTATGTACCTAATATCTCTCTGTGTGCGCATATGTATGCGCTGTGTGCTATGTGCGTGCGTGTCTATCAGGTTTGCGAATCGGACGCTAACAGTAGCGCGTGTTTGTTTGTATTGATGTGGGGCTGATCCCTATAGTGGAAGGACGCGGAGAAAAACTGCCTGTTGGGCCTGCGCAAGAACTTCCAGCTGGCGGTGAACATCCGCCCGGCGAAGATCTACTCGATGCTGCCAGACCTGTCCCCGCTCAAGCCGAGCATCATCGCGAACGGCGTGGACATGGTGATCATCCGCGAGCTCGTGTCAGGCATCTACTTTGGCGAGCACGCCACAAAGGACGGCGTGGCCACCGACGTGATGAAGTACTCGGAGGACGAGATCCGCATCCCGATGAAGTTTGCCTTCGAGACCGCCCAGAATGTACGTTCTGCGCTGGGCTACTACTGTGCTTGTGTGTGTGCAGATTTTGTTTCGTGCTTGGTGCTAATAGTCTCCACTATGTGTTGTGTGTGTGCGATTGCGTTTTCGCTATAGCGCTTGAAGAAGCTGACGGTCGTCGACAAGGCGAACGTGCTGGACACCAGTCGCCTGTGGCGCAAGGTCGCGAAGGACGTGGCCAAGGACTACCCGGAGGTCGTGCTCGACTTCATGTACATTGACAACGCCGTGATGCAGCTGATCCGCAACCCGTCGCAGTTCGACGTGATCGTAACGGGCAATATGTTTGGCGACATCTTGTCGGACGCGGCGTCCGTGCTGCCGGGTTCGCTGGGTCTCATGCCGTCGGCGAGTCTCGGCAACAAGGTGCACCTCTTTGAGCCGATCGGCGGCTCGGCGCCGGACATCGCCGGCCAGGGAGTCGCGAACCCGATCGCGCAGATCCTGTCGGCCGCGCTGCTGCTGCGCTACTCGTTCCAGATGGAGAAGGAGGCGCAGCTGATCGAGTCGGCGGTCGAGCACGCGCTGCAGGACGGCGTGCGCACGGGCGACCTCACGAAGGACCGCTCGCAGATCGTTGGCACGAGCGCCATGGGCGCCGCCATCATCGCGAACATCAAGGCGCTATACAAGTGAATCGGTCAATCGGTAGCAGCCAAAGATATATATAGAAAGCGTGGTTGGATGCATGCTGCGTATATATCGCGCAGCATCGATAAGCGTTTGGAAGATTAGTTAGTAGCAACACACACACACACACAAACATCACAAATCGTAAATCAAACAAACAGCAAACACAAACAGTACCAAACAGTATGGCAGTTCGGAGTCCAATGAATACGTTCTGCAACCACCATTCATTCGTACATCATATGCTGTTGATTCAATGGGGGCATTGCGGAAGCAGAGTGACGGGCCGACTAGACTGCAGGGATAACAGCGAGATGCACTCACATATCAATCTATCTCCCGACCCAATGCTGTGTGCGCTGCCAGTCTTGTGCGGATCATCCACCTCAGGTGGACTGAGAAAATCAGAACGATCTTTGAAAGAATCCGAAGAGGAGTTGTTCTGATAAACTTCGTGAGTCTTAGTCTGACTTATCATAAAGCATATTACCAGCAGGTATGCTGTTACAGGGTCTAGATGACTCAGCTGTGTCAGAAAATGTCGAGTCGTTGGAGTTCGAGCTTTGATATTGTTCTGTTTCAGCCAATCAAGTCCCGCCAACTCAAGGCCCATCTCCCCATCTCTCTCATACTCAATCTTGCTATGTATAATATTTTCTCTTTCCCAATTCATTTGACAACCTCAACTGCATACACTGTCTAATATCAAACTCTTTAACTAATGATACAGATGTCAGATAGCATGCCATGATATCATCGAATAAGACAGGTCTTGTGTCGAACACCCAGCAGTCCAAACGGTCAGTTGACCAAGCGCAATCAAGATTCGCTGCTCCTCGTTGACGAGCTCAGCAGCTCAGCTCAGCTCCGCACCACTACACTCCGCCGGTCGCACTGCACCACTAGACAGATCAGCCAGCGAGCCAGCCAGCAGCTCCACGTCTCTCTCTCTCTCTCTCTCTCTACCCATGGCGTCCATGATCCACGACCTCCACCACCACCGCGCCGAGCGCATGCTCAGCGGCGAGGACTCGAGTCTCTCGCACGCGTCGCTGGCCACGATCATCGGCACGGGCGTGCTACTGGGCGTCGTGCACGTGCTCACGGGCCCGGACCACCTGAGCGCGCTCGCGGCGATGACCACGAACTCGTCCTGGAAGGCGTTCTCGCTGGGCCTGCGCTGGGGCTGCGGCCACTCGATCGGCCTGATCATCATGGCGCTCATCTTCTTCGCCGCGGGCAAGTCGTTCGATCTGCAAAAGGTCGGCGTCTACTGCAACTACATCGTCGGCGTGTTCATGATTGCGTTGGGCTTCTGGACCATGGTGCACGTGAAGCGAAAGTACCGCGCGCAGATGAAAGAGGCGCAGTTGATGGTACTCCAGAGCTCCAGCCACTCGACCCAGAGTCACAACCAGAACCAGACGATGCTCACGCTCACGCACATGGAGCGCGTGCCGTCCAACGGTGGGGAGCGGTCATCGCCGCAGCAACAGCAACAGCAGCAACGGCGTGTGGATGTGGTGCACTCGACGCCGTCGCCCACAACGTCCTTCCAGTTGCTCATGATGGACGACTGCACGGAGGAGAAGAGCCACCGCGCGTCGAGCGAGATGGGCCTAGAGATGCAGGACAAAGACTCCAGCAAGAAGAAGAAGAGTTGCTGTACAGCTCCAAGCTTCTCCAACCCAACCACGCAGAAGGTGAGTGAGCTATGCATTGACCTTTTTTCATCTATTTTGTCCACATGCTAATGACATGAATGTCGTCTGTCTGTCTCTAATCTGTCTAGATCACGGCGTTGCTCGTCGGAATTGTGCACGGCATCGCTGGTCCCGGTGGGATCCTGGGCGTGCTCCCTGCTGTGGTGATGGACGACTGGGTCAAGTCGGTCTCGTACCTGGCGTCGTTCTGCATCTCGTCGATCCTGATCATGGGCGTGTTCGCCGCGCTCTACGGCGAGATCACGGGCCGCCTGAGCCGCAACTCGCACCTGCTGGAGCTGCGCATCGGCATCTTCTCGGCGTCGTTCTCCGTGGTCGTGGGCGTGCTCTGGATCATCCTGCAGGCCACAGGACAGATGGAGAAGGTCTTTGAGTAGGAGAGGAGGGATGTTTGGTGCGTAAGTATCAAAGTGGGTCCGACCAATATCGCCAATGCGGTGTGCTCCTTGAAGGCTTAGCAAATGGCGATACCAAATGCCAGGGATTCGAAATGAGAGAAAGCAAGAGACGGATAAAAAGATTGAAATTGCCCCTTAAATGATATGATTCTTGTTCATCAATGGACGGTGGGTGGGCTTGCGATTGGTATCAATCGTGAAGTTTGTTGTCTGCGAAGGGTCGTCTGAACTTTGATACCTTTCTTAAGACTGCAGGGTTGATACCAACCACAACACTCACAAGACAAGCAGGCACAATGGAGCATGACGAGAGCAGCAGCAGCTCATCGTCGTCGTCGTCTGCTGGACGAGAACGCGTCGCTGGCCAAGGTCATGATCACCGCAGTCTCGCTTGGTGTCGTGCACATCCTCACAGGTAGGTACCCCGCAACATTAAACGCACACGCCCCAAACAACGTGTACCCATTTCACCAAAGTCTCGCATGACATAATCACACCCACCGTCTTGATATCTTGATACTATCTCATCATCAGGACCCGACCACCTTAGCGCACTTGCAGCGCTCTCGAGCGGGCTCTCGTGGGGCGCATTCTCGCTGGGCGTGCAGTGGGGTGCGGCCACTCGCTGGGCATCGTGAGCGGCGCGATGGTGTTCCTCGCTGTGGGGCACGTCGTCGACCTCGGGGTCTTCCGCGTGGTCTGCAATTACCTGGCCGATGGACTGCTCGTCCTGATCGGCCTCTGGACGCTCTACCACGCCAAGAAGGAGTACGAGGCTCAGATTAAACCGGTGTCAAAGTGGAGCAACGTCGAGTGCCAGGACGCGTCCTACACGCTCATCACTTCGGACAACGCGCGCTCTGTGGAGAGTCCTGGGCGGCTTCTTCTGGGCGAATCACAGCGAGTTCGTTTCGGGCAAGGGGCAGGCGCTCGCGAGCGTGGCCGTGGGGCTTGTGCACGGGGTCGCCGGACCCGGAGGCGTGCTGGGCGCGCTCCCCGTGCTCGCGATGCACCGCACCATGCACGCGGTCGCGTACCTGGGCTGCTTCTGCGCGAGCTCGATCCTGTGCATGGGCGTCTTCGTGGCGCTTTACGGCCAGCTCACGCAGTGGTGCGCAGGTCGCGACACAGGCAACACAAGCACAAAGAGCACAAACACACATGTAAGCAAGCAAAGCGCAAGGACAAGTGTAAATTACGCAGACGATGATGCAACTTACGCAAGTGCAAGTAGTGCAAATGCCAAGAAAGCAAGCGCAGCGCTGATAGCGTTCTGGATCGCGATGGTGTCGTTGCTGCTGTCGATTGGTGTGGGCATCGCGTGGATCGTGCTGCAGGCGTGCGGCGTGCTGGACCAGGTCTTTGGGCACGAGCACCACTAGCTGGCAACGGCGCCACGCAGCATACAGCTCGCTTTGTCTGTCGATATAAACGCACTCCATTTTGCTTTTAAGTCGGCTGAAGGCCGCATTTCATACTCACGTACCACACGCTTGTTGGAGATCTATCTTCCCTCGTTTGTTTGTTTGTTCACTTGCTGCTTGCTTGTTGGTTTGCTAGACTTACGTAAATGATACATAGCTCTCTAGCCAAACACTTCGTCGAGCGTGCCCGTGGACACGAGGATGACCCAGAGAATGCCGACGGTGAGCGACACGCAGGACGAGAATACGCCGATGTGGTAGAGCGACGTGTCCGAGAAGCGGCTCATGCGGCCCGTGAGCTCGCCGTAGACCGCCGCGAACACGCCCATGATGAAGATCGACGCGATGCAGAACGAGCCCAGGTACGCCGACGACTTGGCCCAGTCGTTCAGGATCACCGCGGGGAGCACGCCCAAGATGCCACCGGTGCCGGCGAGGCCGTGCATCGTGCCGTATGCGAACGCCATGAGCTTCTGGGTCGTCGGGTTCTTGATATCGGCCTCGCAGCGGCCAAAGCACCACTTTTGCTTCGTAGTAGTCGTGGTAGTAGCGCCATCACTGGTAGCATCAGCGTATCCACCGTGGCTGTGGCCGTGGCCGTGCGAGTGGAAGTGCGCATTCGGGCCTTCGTGGCTGTGGAGTCCGTGCTCGTAGATCACGTGCTCAAGCTCAGCGGCGCGCAGTGGGGTTGTCTCGAGCGCAGCAGCAGGGAAGGATGCTGGCATTGCTTTCGCCTCCAGGTCTTCTTCGCTCTGCTGGTGCTGCAATTGCTGCTGCTTCTGCACCTTGGCGCGCAGCTGCAGGTAGTGGCGCAGACTCCAGAGCCCGAGCCCGATCATGAGGAAGCCGACCATGAAGTCGCAGTACGAGCCAAAGGTCTCGACGTCCAGCTGCTGGTTGAGCGCCAGGAACGCGGCCGTGACGACGATGAGTCCGGTCGAGTGGCCGCAGCCCCAGCGCATGCCCAACTGCGCCGAGCGCCAGGACGAGCCGGCGCTGAGCACGATGAGCGCACTCAGGTGGTCCGGCCCCGTGAGCACGTGGACCACGCCCATGAGCAGCCCCGTGCCGATGATCGCCGGGATCGACGCGCTTTCGAGCGCAGTCACCGTCGCCTCGCTCATTGCTTGTGTTGCTTGCTTGCGACTTGTGAATTGCTTGCACAAGGGGGGATCTTGTGTGAAGGGAATGGCCGAACACTTGTGCGCAGTTGCTGATGATGGGCGCGCTTGATTAGAAGAGCAGACTGGCTGTGATTTTTCTTCAGGACTCAGATTTTGGAATCAGATTGCGCGACGACTGTGATTGTGTGGTGACTGTGGGAATGCGCAATTGAAGCCATTTTCAGTTTTCATTTGAGTTCATTATGGCTTGAGGTGAGCTACATTCAGTTTTCAAAAGGGGGTGTGTGCGTAGCATTTTCATCATGCCGTACACACTGCATACACATACAAATTCAACAATACGCTTGAGAGCTGATGGCCTCCATGGCCTCCATTCCATCCGCTCACATTAGCCAAAGACCACATCGAGCGTGCCCGTGGACACGAGGATGATCCAGAGGATGCCGACGGTAAGCGACACGCAGGACGAGAAGATGCCGATGCGGTACAACAGCGACTCGGAGAACTTGCTCAGGCGGCCCGTGATCTCGCCGTACGACGCCGCAAACACGCCCATGATGAAGATCGACGCGATGCAGAACGAGAGCAGGTATGCCGACGACTTGGCCCAGTCGTTCAGGATCACCGCGGGGAGCACACCGAGCACGCCGCCTGTGCCTGCGAGGCCGTGCGCGATACCGTACGCAAAAGCTGTGAGCTGCTGCGTGTGCGGGTTCTTGATGTCGGACGACGGCGCGATGCACTTGCCGAAACAGCACTTCTTGGTCACGAGCGTCTCGTCGAACGAGTGCTTGCGGAACACGGGCAAGTCGCTTCCTCTGGAGTCTTCCATCACGCACGGCGGCGTGTCCTTCACGTACGACGTCTGCGGCGATTGCTGCGACGTGGGCGACGCCGTGCGGTTGCCATCACCAGCACCACTGCCACCGCCACGCACGCCGGATCCCTGCATGTTCGCCAACTCGTCCACGAGCTTCTGCTGGTAGTACTCCTTGCGCATCCTCCAGTAGTAGCGCAGACTCCAGAGCCCCAATGCGATCATGAGGATGCCGACGATGAAGTCGCAGTACTTGCCGAACGTGTCGACGTTGAGCTCCTGGTCGAGCGCCAGAAAGATCGCGGTGACGACGATGAGTCCGGTCGAGTGGCCGAGCCCCCAGCGCATGCCGAGCGTCGCGGACCGCCAGGACGAGCCGGCGCTGAGCACGATGAGCGCGCTCAGGTGGTCCGGCCCCGTGATCACGTGCACCACGCCGAGCAGCAGGCCCGTGCTGATGATCGTGGAGATCGGCGCGCCTTCGAGGTCGTGGTCCACTTCGCCCATGACGGTCTGCGATGTGATGTGATGCCTGACTGAGTGGTTGATGGAGCAACTGACTGGCTGGTTGAATTGGGGCGGTCGATGCGCCAGATCCTCTTTGCTTCGTGCGTCTCTTGGTCGTGCGGGCGGATTGCTTTCTTTGGGGATGCAAGTGGGATCTTGGGCGCAAATTGAAGAATGAGAGAGAGAGAGAGGCTGGCTGATTGGAGCGAGGGAATGCAATGCAATGGGTGTAGGAAAAACGTGGTAAGGATATATATTCTTACCATAACACGAGTAGATACGAAGCAGTATATTGCGGAGAATATTGCATAGCCGGTATGAGGTAGAAAAAATTGCCTGGAAATGAAATGAAAGCATTCTCCCTGGACCTGCAGACAGAAATCTATTGCGAAAGGTTTCCCAGACAATACGGGAAGAGTTTGCAGCGAGCACATTATTGTGCGAGAGGCGGTTACTTCGGAGGCGATCGACCGATATTCGAAGCATCTAGAGGAACAAGAGAGTAAAAGAGCTTGACAACTGACCACCAGACAGACAGGCGAGGTCGCATGTGAAAAAGCGACCTTGTAGTTGTTCCAGTTTGTCCTGCGGCGGAGATTGTGGCTTTCGGCTAGTTTCTCGCGGGTTTTCTTTTCTTTCGACGTTTTGCTCAGGAAAGCTCTCTGGACCACGAAACTATCTGCCTTTTGCGTTGATCTTACAGCCATATGCTGCTAAACATTGGGGTACACAGATTTATGATGAGTGCAGTAGTTTTGCAGATAATATCGAAAGTTTGGGTTTGCTCGGTTATGATTTCGATGTATTTTTTTTTGCGATTTTTTTTTCTAAACCAGTACGATCTGCGATCGCGATGTGATTGACATCCAACTTGAACATCCAAATCCAATGCGCAAAAAGCTCTCGCGACGATGATCTCCAAATCGATATACTGTAACAGTTAACTTGTCGATTCGTTTAGCGTTAGTATTGATGATAATCCAGTGAGGTATGTTTAAATTCGCATCGCAATCTACAATATCCGTACTCCAGATTCTATACTACTCGACAAAACCGAGTAGGTGGAGGTGGGTGGGCCAAAGCTACCAAAAGCAGCATCGGACCGAGTCGCCTCCGATATCCACGCATCGGCAACGCATGTTCCTTGGGCGAGGATTGGGGCTGTCATGGCGCTCTTGTGTCTGCGTTGCCCAGTGCGCGACATTGGCATCCTTAAATCGCTCAACCTGCGTTGTCAGTGTTCTGCAGGAGGGAGAATGTCTGCATTTGCTGCGAGGTCTTCGAGTCCATATTTGGCGTTAGTATGGCGTTCTAAATGATCTCATGGTCCTATTGAGCTATATATTAACATTCCATAGTTACTACTTCGCTGGTCGTGTGCTTGAAACTTCCGCTGGAAATTTTCCATAGCCTGTTGCAGTTACTCTACAGGCATCCAGAACTTACAACCGCCTTAATGTAAGTTGTTAGAGTGGCTTCCTACTTTTTAATTGAGTTTGCCTAACGATTATTTTATCCGCAACAGCAAAGACTGGACAAATTCGTCAACTTTTCCGGACGACAGCGAACAATAATTTGTTCGCGGCACGCACGCACGCACGAACACACAAAAGAACAACAACGTATGCTTGAGCAGTCGACTGAGCTTCTGTCGTTCAATAATATCCGACGCATTTGACAGAGCAAAACACACAAATATCGAAAGTGGGTTGCAAAGTGTAGGAGGATACGCAGCAGTATATAAAGTAGACTCGACACATACGTCAGCATTCTTTTTGTCGTATATTCGTCCCTATGTTTTTCTACGGATCGATAAATGGATGGCTTTGCGTGATGATTGTTTCGTTAGTTGCTCCATGTTTTGAGCAAGTCGCCACAATGAAGAATGTTAACAATACAGTGATGAGGTAAAGCAAGACCAAGAAAACCAGATACTAGTACACCCTGTCAGGCTCTGCTCGACCCATTGAAACGTGGCAGCTTTCATCTTCGGAAGCAGCTCGTAGTATATGGTGCCTATTGTAATACCACGATGTCCGCAAAATCATCACCACTTGAGTCTAGAATGAGCCTGAAATCGACAGCACCCACCGATCCGTGGATGCATCGCGAACAACATCGCCCATCTGATCTGACTCACATCCGCCACATGCCCAACCCATCCAAACGCTTCCCACACAAAGTGGCTTCGCGTGTCAGCCTTTGTTGAAGTTTCTGTACCGTCTACTGTTCACTTGAGTTGGGAACCCAGAGAGGCATCGACATATATGCACATGTGAACACACATGCATGCACTTGACTAGGCATCGGAATAATAGAGAGATATTAACCAAACAGACCTCGTTTCCCAACTCACACCCTTTGTCTGTCTTATCCACGCACGAACTCATCCAGCCTTCGGAAAGGCAGCACCACGCCACACCACATACACGCACGCACGTCAGAGAGCCAACAAGTCTGTGTTGGTCGCTATCATGGCCTCACATGGCAGGCAGTGTTGCACTCTACATACTAGAATGTATAGGATCCGGGATGGTGCAGAGAATGTTTGGCGACTTAAAGTTCTCCTCTGGTTCGTGATGAGAAATAGCATGATCCTAAATGCTGAAGTGCCTAGCAGCGAAAGTGCCACGGAAGACGCGATCACTCTGGATGTTTCCTGCAAGAAACAGAACAACAATCCAGAGCCACGCGACGAAGAATCAAAAACCTACTCCGCCAAACTTCTTGTCCATTCTTTAGGATGCCTCAGATAGAGAGCGAATAATACTAATACACAACATTCGAATGCGAGAGAGCTCTTCTCCTCGGCCACTTTGCCATTCCACTGTGCGTCACACATTCTCACACGCAAAACTTCCATTATCACAGCCGAATGATGCTCATGATGATGAAATGAGGCTCCGATTTTTACTGCTAAAGCAAAGAAAAGCTGAGGCACTTCAACTCCATGTGGTCCACACTTTCCAACTTCAACGTGGTGTGGTTACATATTTGGGCTACCCCCCCCTTTGCAAACTTTGTCCTCAAGCACTTGGCCATATTCTTGCACAGGTACCCCAGTTAGATCTTCCAGAACAGCTATGCCCGCCGCAGATCGCTCAGAGATTGTGCTCGAAAGAGCATCAGCTCTTTCATCAATACCCTAAGAGTTAGATCTCGAAACAAATAGGCAAGAGGCACCAATCCGCACAGGCGATTCGTACGTGGCTGACTGGGTCAGACGAACACCTGCTGACTCGGTCAGAGCCCAGCCACCTCCAGTCGAAACTCCAGCCATACGTCGGGTGCTGCACACAGTGCACGACCGAACAGTCGAACACCAGTGGTCGCATAGGTCCTACTGACCCCAGGGAGGAAAGCGACAGCGGCAGCAGTCAAAGAGAAAGTCCACTCGACCGATCCTCATTCCCAAAGTTGCTGGATCCAACACAGTACTAGATTACCCTCCGTATTGTACAGCTATCCAGCGCCTGTGCCTCGTTTTCCTATGAAGTGGCTAAGCCTCTCTCTGGGCGCCGTGGCTGCGGCACTTGCGTCGCTGAGCAGTATTACTGCAACCGCAATCGACGGTGGCGGTGGCCGCGCGCTCACCGCGAGTGTCACTGACACCACCACCAAGTGCTGCTTCCCCAACAACCCCTTCTTTGACTCGACCACGGCCGCGGCTCAGATCGAAGGAGGCTTGAACGAAACCAGCCACACGCCGTCCATCTGGGACAGCTACTGCCGCGAGTCCGACACCGTGTTTCCGATGCTATGCGGGAACGTCGCGGACGACTTCTTCCATCGCTTCTACGACGACACTCAGCTCATGGTCGAGTCGGGGCTCAACTCGTTCCGGTTCTTGATCTCCTGATTGCGCGCGGTGAACTGGGACCCGCAAGCTCAGGAGATGAAGCTGAACCCGTCGGGCATCGCGCTCTCCCACGCCCTTACTGACGAGCTCCAGCGTAACGGCATCGTGTCTATTATCGCGCTCTTCCACTGGGATCTCCCGATTGAATTTGCGCAGCTTGGTGCCGAGCCGCACGGGTGGCTCAACCCCAAAATTACCGACCACTTCGCCGAATACGCGGACCTCGTGTTCTCTGAGTTTGGCTCGAAGGTCGAGTTCTGGTCCCCGAGCTCACGGACGAAGAGCTCGCGATCGTGAAGGGCTCCTACGATCCCTTCATGCTCAACCACTGTGGCACCAAAGCTGTGACGGACTGCAAGTTCGAGACGGCGACCGTGAAGCGCGGCGAGCTGGCGCTTGGGTACGACAACGACCTCGGGATCGACGATACGCGTGCGCCCCCTGGAGCGCGCTCGTCGAGCACAACTGCAAGTGGTTTACGGCGTACCCTGGGGGCTACGTCGAGACGGTGAAGCGGACGCACGCCCAGGACCCCGCGGCGGACATTCTGCTGACCGAGAACAGCTGGTGCGACAACGACACCTTCGACAACCCGGGCCAACTGTGGTACTACCAGCCGTACATCGCCGAAGTACACAGAGCGATCACGGAGTTCCAGATCCCGGCCATCGGGTACGCGGCGTGGCCGTTCATGGGTGACTTCGAGTGGGGCTTGTGGGGGGGGGGGGGGGGGGGGGGGGGGGGGGGGGGGGGGGGGGGGGGGGGGGGGGGG
>JAADVN010000626.1:0-15411 GCA_023335535.1 Globisporangium spinosum | reverse complement strand
TCTTTGACGGAAATCCGGCGGCTGTGGTGGTGATGTCGCCGGCGCAGTTTCACAAAACCACGGCCTCAGAGTGGATGCAGAAGGTGGCGATGGAGAACAACTTGAGTGAGACTGCCTATGTTGCTCGTCGCCCAAGCTCTGGAGTCGACGCTTCCGTTATTGAGTTCGATCTACGCTGGTTCACGCCGCAGACGGAAGTCGATCTCTGCGGCCATGCGACGCTCTCGTCTGCGTTCGTGCTGTACGAAGAAGGTCACGTGCCTCTGACCTCGACGACCCACTTTCACACTCGGTGAGCCATCTTCTAGTTGTCTGCACTTTAGTCTCTATTGTTTGGTGATATCAACAGTGTTAACCTGGTTTTGTGTGCCCCATTATGCAGGAGCGGCGTGCTCGTGTGCGGATATGAGAAGGCGACTTCTGCTGATGGGAAAGAGAAGAAGCTCGTCCTCATGGACTTCCCAGTTGGCGCGCTGCAGCCTCCAGTCGAGAGTGTGACCAAGGAAAGACTTGCGCGCGATCTCGGCATCTCAGCTGCGAGCATCCAGACGGTGAAGTTCACGGAGTGTAAGGACGTGCTGGTGCACATCGATGCCGCTGCGTTCCCATTGCTCGAGCCAGATTTTCAGAAACTGGCGGAGGTTGTATCACGGTACGTCTCCCACGAAGGCTCTCTCTCTCTCTCTCTCCCTCTCTCTCTCTCTCTCTCTCTCTCTCTCTCTTTCACTCGTTACTCCACAGCTCTCTCTGGTGCTGACTTTGGCTGACCCTGGACTTTATGATATTGGTTTAGTGGAGTCGTTGTCACGGCCGAATACCCTGACAAAGCCACGGGCCTGGACTTCCAGAGCCGCTGGTTTGGTCCTAATGTCGGCGTGAACGAAGACCCCGTCACTGGCAGCGCCCACTGCGCTTTGGCGGCCTATTGGTCCGCTTTGCTCGGCAAGAAGCACCTCTACGCCAAGCAGGCATGTCCAGCTCGCGGGGGCTTCCTCATGCTGGAGCTCCCTGAAGACCGTCCAGATCGCGTGTTCATCAAGGGCGAAGGCGTGGTCTCGCTGCGTGGCGTCTTGTTGACTGCGCCATAGTTGAGATGTGAGAACAACGCATCCTGGATGCATTTCAGATCTTGTCGAGCCAGGGTTGAGATGGGTCAACGGAATCATCAACATCATCAATCTCGTTCGTTTTTCAAAATTGGTCCACATTTGTTTTCTTACCGTGGAGAGGGAGGGGATTTGATCTGTAAAATTGGAATTCGTCTTCTTCATCTTGGTCTTGCTTTACTGTTATTTGCCGGCATCTTTATACACTAATTCTTGGTCGAGGAACGTGAGGAAGAACATGTTGGGTTGCGGCGCGAAGTGGGCCATCCAGGTCGTCCGGATCTCCACCGCGCCAATTTCTGCGAGGTGCACCGATACCTGGTCATATCTGCTCAGCTCCACGACCTGGTCCAGCCGAGACACCCGCTGCTTGTTGTCGTAAAACTGCACTAGCGTTGGCTCGAGCTTCCGGACTTTCTCCGCGTTGAGCGTTGCATCAGAGCTCCGGATCCAGACCCCGAGTTCCATGGAGCTCTCGTGCGTGACGTTGAGGTTCAGCTGGTACGTTCCGGTTTGCAGAACACGCACCACGCGACTCGACTCGTCCGCGATCTGGAAGTACTTGTCGGTTGTCTCCACGATGGACTCCCAGGAAATGCTTTTATCGGGGCTCGCCTGGAGAGTTGCCGACGCATTCGATGAGACGAGCCACCCAGAGTGGGCGTGGAAGCTTCTCGTGTCACGCTTGCAAGCCGCTGGAGGATGTCTTCTTGGTGATGCGTGTTGCTCCCCTTGAGCAGGAGCTACCGCTGCCGCCACCTTGGCCTCCTGGGTCTCCTTCAGTAGCTCTTGACGCATCTGCTGTCGGTGGTGGAGATCTTCGAGTCGCTGGTGGGCTTGCTCTTTTTCTTGATATGCATGCAGAAGTGTGCGCAATTGATCGCATTCGGTCTCAATGAGCCGGTTTCTGGATAGTGCCGAGTCAAGTCTCTCTTGTGTCATCGCGAGTTCTCGTCTTGCCTCCTCCAGTTCCCGAACAAGCGCCTGCGCTGGCACCAACTTCATCATGAATCGATGCTTCTGCTGCCAGAATTCGTAGCAGGGAAACATCAGCTGCAAACAGAGAACATTCGAGTCCACGTGCAGCAAATCCACTTTTCCAAGCTCCTCTGTGAAGAATTTCTCGCGCTGAGTCTCGTCACCAGCGGCAGCAGAAGCGCTTTGCAGAGACCGCAAGCATCGCAACAGAGCTTCAAAGATCGCTTTCTCTGGAACCTCGTGGGTCATTTTACCATCCAGCTGTCGGATATCAGAAAATGTGCACTCCCTGAAAAACCATTTCGCAATCAGAGTGACAGTGTTAGCTAAGAATAGTAAAACAACCACCACAACAACATCAGTTCTCGCAGAGAGTGGGCGTACCTTTGCTCCTTGGTCTGCACGTGTTCAATACTGATCGTCGTTTGCTTTGGGCTCTCAGTCGACGAGATCTTGACTTGAAATGTCTGGTTCGGTTGTGAAGGAAACAGCACTTCATCGAGCTGCAGGTGGACTGAAACAGGAGAGCTGGCTGGCGGAACTATGGCGCTGGAGGTCGTGGTTGGCAACGGCGTGGGGTCCTCGTGCACTGCATCTGGGGCAACACGATTTGGCGGATGGTGCGCTGGCGATGATTTGACTGGAGGGTACGAAACAGAGGACGCTGGTCCTGGATGACTGATGATACGTGTGGTGCTTTCTTCTGCTGGTGTTGGTGCTGGTTGCTCGAAACTGTGGTCATCAAAGTCTGGCGGATCAGTCTCGAAACTCGTGTTATCGGACTCTACCGGCGCTATTTCATCACTTGACTCGACGTAAATCTGGCTTCCCTGCGTCGACAGTGTCACCTCCCGTTGTTTTCTTGATTTTTCAGTTGATTGCGGTGGTGTCGAGGGCGATAAAAAGGAATGGCGCGGACTTGGGGCTGCAGTTGAGGCTCGAGTCGGCGCAGCAGCAGCCCTGACTGGTGCAGCCGACGGTGTTGTACTTTGCGAAGTTGGTTGAGAGGTTGTTGGTTGCGAAGGTGGCTCGGTCTCAACAGAGAGTTTTCGCGGCTCAGCTGGCTTTTGTTTATTTTTCCCTGAAGACGCGGATGTCGGGGCCGAGGATTTGGACGCTGACGCCGACTGAGATGATCTTCCCGAATGCTTTGGCTCGGATTTCATTTTTCTTCCTTCTGATGCTCCAGCTCCTGCTGAATGAGATCGACTCCTCTTGGCGCTCTTCTCGTTCGTTGCGTTTTCCTGCTTGAGCACACTCTTGCTGTCGCTTGCTTTCCGCTTCTTTGTACCGGTACTGAGCAGCGGGCGGGGCTCTCTCTTTTTCGCCTGGAAGTTGCCTTTCAGCTTGGACGCCAGGACCCCAACATTGACCACAACAATGTCATCCTCGTTCGGGTCTTCTTCCGAGTCGATATCGAACTCGTCATCATCTGAATCATCGTCCGCGTCGTCGTCCGAATCGTCATCCTCGTCCTCCTCTTCGTCATCTACGCCATCTACACGGAAATCCGTATCGCTTTCGTCATCATCACTCGATTCGAGGTCCATGGTACTCGTGCTCTTTGAATCATCAGCACTGCTAACACTACCTGAAGTGATCGAAATCGCGTCCAGCGCATGACCTCCGGGCCGCCTCCTTCGCTTCTGCTGCGACGACGACGAAGATCGCCGTTGCGTCTCTTGTTGCAGACGCTTTCTGGTTGCTATGAGCCTTCGCTTCGTGCTGCTGCTCACACTCGCATCATCATCATCATCGGAATCGCTATTGCACGTCAATCCGCTCACACTCCCGCGTTTCGCTGCTCTCGCTGCTGAATTCCCTCGTCGCGGCGTCGATATTCGAGGCATTTGCTGCTCTACCGGCACTTCGCCAAAGATCTTCTCCTTCATACCGTACGCCACAATCGCCGCCTCGCCATAGAAGTAGTCTTCGCCCTCGACATCGCACTTCGTGTTCTTGCCAGGCTTGATGTAGTAGTGGTCGTACCCGAGCTCAGGGCCAGGCCGCGTTATCCATCCGAGCTTTTTGTAGTGCCCCCACACGCTTTTAAAGCTGTATACGCCATGCGAGAGCTCTGCAACACAACCAACCAATCAATCAGCCATCAATCGTCAATCAATCATTCAGGCACTTGACACGGTACCCCCCACACACAGACACAACTTTCCAAGCACACCTCCGCACGCACGCGCTGTACAAGCAACTCAACGAGTGTCGAAATGCCGAACTTGAGCCATTCCAGTGCGTTTCTACAGTGCAAGTCCAGAGCCATCCAGCAAGCAGCAAGCATGTGGGTGCGGTGGCACGCCGAGAGCACGCGCCAATCTGCCCACAGTGCGCATGTACACACGTGAAGAGAGTGTACACGTGTGTGCAGCGTACCTTGGCGTCGGATGCGCGGGTCTTCCTCTGGCGCGATGCTTCTCCGTGCGCGCGCAGGCATCTCGCGGGTTGATCTCAGCTTAGGCTGCTTCTTTTCCCTGCCGTAGCCATACACAATGCACTTTACAGGCTGCGTCAATCAAAAAGCGAGGAGGGCTTACTCCACAGACGGTAATTATCCCTCCGCGGGGTACAATTTATTCTGCAATTCCGCATTTTCTGAATCCCTCTCTAATCCGATATCGTTTCAACTGGCCGATGATTGGCGGAAACAACTTTAAATGTCAAGCCAATCAGAAATGAGTCTCCAGTTTCGATACTGTGACTCGCTCAAATAGTGCGCTCTGCACAACATGTTCACAATTCGACGACAACGAAGAGAGAGTGGGACCGGCGGGGTTATGTAAAGAGCGTCCAGCCGCCGCTCCTCTCCTTTCTTTCCCTCCTCTTTCCACTGAACTGGCCAGCCTGCCTGCCGACCTGCCTGCCTGCCCAACCGCAAGGCCAACCGCCTGCCCAAACCAAACTGACTTCTTGTGGTTTTGCGCGCCGTTGCGCAGCGCCAGCTGCTGGCGCCAGTTGAACTCCCTCAGTCATTTCCAAATCAACCGGCCACAGCGCACGCAGCAGACGCCCCAGCTCAAAGCCTCGCACCCGATCGATCGTCCGATCACGAGCCAGCTCCCTCCCGCCTCTCTGTTACTATCGGCGCCCGCATTTTCTCCGCGCACCTTCTCGCAAAACAGTCCGATTCCAAGAAAGAACGCACAGCATGATGGCCCCTCCCAGCGACTATGGATACGCGAGCTACGACGCCCAGCAGCAGCAGCAGCTCCCGCCGCAGCACCACCAGAGCGGCGAGCGCCCAAAGCTCTTCATGATGGAGCCGCCGCAGCACTCGGCCGCTGCCATGACCACGCACATGGCGATGGTCGAGGGCTACCAAATGGTGCACCACGGCACGCCGCACCATCACCACCACATGACGCCGCAGCACGCCATGACGCCGCAGCACGCGATGACCCCGCAGCATGCGATGACTCCGCAACACGCCATGACTCCGCAACACGCGATGACGCCGCAGCACCGACGCCCGACCGAGTTCGACCACGAGCCGCTCATGATGAACGTGCACGCCAACAGCCAGTACTACCCGCCGCTTGGTGCGCAGATGCTGCACGTGTCCTCGGACTACGACTACGCGTCGAGCAGCTCGGGTGTGACGCCATCGTCTGCGTCTGGCACAAAGCGCTCGCGTGAGGACCTGAACATGAAGGAGAAAAAGCGCATGTTCAAGCTGAACGACCGCATCAACCAGCTCAAGGATGTGCTTGATGAAGCGGGCGTGCAGACGAAGAAGAACAAGCAGTCGATTCTCGACAACGCGGCGCACTACATTGAGATGCTGCGCAGCAACCTGCTGATCGCGAAGCAGAAGGCGGAGCGCGCGGAGCGCGACGCTGAGAACTTTCGCCAGCAGTCGCTGAAGAACTCTTCGAGCGCCGACAGAGTGGTGAAGGGATGTTTCCAGAAGACCACGACGCCTCGTGTTGTCATGGGCTTGGACTTGCAGCCAGTGACGTTCAACAGCGCGTTCTTGAAGCACACCGGTCAGACCGATGCCGCGCTGAAGAAGAAGGACGTGTTGAAGTCGTTCCTGTGCGCGAACTCGCAGCAGTTAGATAGCATCGTGAAGCGCGCGAGTGAGGGCAAGAAGTCAACGAGCGAGATCGTGGAAGCGTCGACCGCGAACGGCGTCGCGCCAATGAACCTGATGGTGTCTGTGATCACCGACGACAAGGGCAAGCCGAGCAACGTCGAGTTCAGTCTCATCCCATTGGAGAAGAAGAGCACCAAGGTCAACTCGAAGAAGTTGACGAAGGCAAAAGACGTGGGCGAGGAAGCGCCGCAGGGCGAGCAGTCGGACGCGTCGGCGTCGGACGTGAGCGAGATCCCGTTGTAAGAAGGAAGCTGTTGACTAGATGTATCATATAAACTATTTGTCCATGCAGTAACGTTCCCGTTGGGCGTCGCCCAACCCCGACAGATCACGGCAAACAAGAAAAAAGAATGTGCATTTTCATTCGAAGAGAAAGATCCAAGTCAAAGTTGGAACGTCAGTGTGTATATGATCGTGAGTGGTGTATTGTTGTAAATCATTGAGTTAGTTCTTCATCATATCAATCTGTATCTTTCTTCTTTTTCAAGCCTGTGCTCATGCAGCATAAGCGTGGCATGCTGGCTGCTTGATTTTGGCATTTCGATACTGAGCCAATTGCCGTTGGCATAACGCTGGGTACGTAGCGTTCTTCTCCGTGATCTTCGTGATCTGCCGCTCGCATCGTCCGCCCTCATCAGATCAGGCAGCAGGATTCAATCAGGCTCGTTTCTGTACCGACTCGCCCTGATTGCGATGCGACAACGCCCGTGGCGTTGCGATTAGGTGATTAGGTTCTGAAAAAGAGTCGGTTCAAGATGACTTGAGTGAAACAGTGCCACTCTGCTTTTGGATGGAGTTTCGTTTGGAGTGACGTGAGGAATTTCCATAAATAAGTAGGTTCCTACTTATTTGTCCCCAAGGAGGGTTGCAGTCTGACAGAAATCGAAAAAAATAAGTAGGTTGATACTAAGTACGCATTGACCAAATGGTAAGCGTCATCTAACCTAACAAAATTATTATCGTGCATGTTGCACTAAGTACGAAAGTGGTTGCAGCATAATGTTCGTACTTAGAACGAAACACAGGGAAATTTCTACCGATGAGGGAAACCACCAAGTTGGGCTGAGAGAACAAGTTTGCCCTTCATAGGGTTTTATTTTAACCAATCAGAATGAAGTTGAACTAATTTGCACTTCGACATGCTTTATTCAAGCGAGTCACAGCTATATAAATGAAGCTTGAAAGCTAGATAGAACAAATTTGCACTTCTCCACACATATTTAAAGCTAATGACCGGATGTGAAAACGTGTTGCACTTCTCTTATGCACATTACTACAGCACACACCATCGAACCATGAGAGAGAAATGATTTCAATCATTACATTTGATCAGCTCGCTTTCGAAAATGCTTTAGAGCAAACACCCCGCAAGCAAGACTGCAGGTGCTTCGAGTACCAAGCCGAGTTAGCCAACACAGCAGAAGAAGCCAGGTGCCTACGGCTTAGCTCGATTCGTCTTAGACTCAAGTGATCTCGAAGTTGGGAATCAGCTTGGTCTCCTTCGCTCGCAAACTCCGCTCGAGCATTCTGATCGCGAGAGCGTCAGATACGGAATCGCCTATAACTGCGAGGGCAACATCAGCGAGGCCATATTCGACTCGCAGAAGTCAGTACAGCTTCGTTGCGAAGAGTTTGCAGTGAAATGCGGGTTTCAGCTGATGGTGAAGTACAGCAGCACGCAGTGAAATGGGTTCGGGAGCGCCAAGTACGCTTGCAAGAAACTCAACGGTCAGCAGTTCTTTGACAAAGACACAGAATGGGAGCAGCTAGAATGCCCGTTCTACGTTGACACCTATGGGTTTGAAGGCAAGTGGAAGCTGGCAGAAGCGGATTTTTGCCACAACTGTGCAAAATTCGTTCGGTCTACAAGGCATTCATGTACTGAATGCTCTTGGGATTGATTGGGGAAGCCTAAGTGGAACACAACGCAATCAAAACAAGCTATTTCGTCTCTAGTCAAGCGCGAGATGTTACCCAAGTGCAAGGGGTCAGCTGACTCGACGACGGGCAAGGCAATCAGCACATTTCTTGCTTCCCATGGGATCTCTGTCGGCCGCAGTGAGATTTCACGCTCCAAGCAAGTTGTGGTCGATAAAATCCACAGAAACCATCTCGAGAGCTACCAAAAACTTAAGTTGTACCAGATGAAGATGGCAGAACTCAACCAGGGTTCAGTTTGGTGTTTTGAGAGAGGGGGGCGGCCGGACCTTCAAGCGCGCCTGCTATGTACCGAACGTCGGGATCCAGAAACCTTCTATGGCCAAGAAGTTGATTGAGCTTGAAGGCACTCACCGACAGCGTGAAGCAGATCGCTTTGGCGTTTTTTTTGGTGGCCACAGTCAAAGACTTCACCAACCGCATCGTCCCCATGGGCTTCGCGCTCATTTTGGTTGAAAACCACAGTAACTGGGTCTGGCTTTTGCGTCAAGAAAGCAGCGCTGGCGGACTTTGCCCGTTTCGTCGCGCTCTCAGATCGGCAGGGAGGATTTCTTTTTGCCGTCCGCGGTGTGTTTCCCGATGCCGGCCATCGCTTTTGCTTGCGGTACACCATGGACAATATTTATCGCGCAAGTATATCGCTTTCTGTCGAAGAGTGCGGGATCATTTGCGAGATGGCGCGGAGCGGCTGTGGAAACAATTTCAAGCAAAGAGAATTGGCCGAAACAAACCCGAAGGCAACTGCCTGTCTCGGGGATATCGAGCAGGTGCATTGGGTGAAAGTCAAGTTTCTTGAGCACTTCAAGACGCCGACCTACGATGACATTATGTCGAACTTGTCCGAACAGGCAAACAATTGGATAGGGGAGGAGCTGCACAACGCGAAGCCTTTGGATGCGTTCAGTATGTACTTTTACAAACTGGCTGAGCTACTCTCCGAGAAGCGCCAAATGGCTGTGAATTGGCTATCCAAGAACGACGAGCCCTCGCTGGTTCCAGTTCTGCTGCGCAAGCGCGATGATCTTTGCAAGACCAGCGAAACGTACGAGGATTTCCGTGTATGGATGGATCGTACACTGTTCTGCACCGTGTAGATTGTATAGTGCCTGGATACATTCATCTGTGGTGCTTTGCCAACCTGGAAGACAAGTCCTGTACCTGCGGAAACTAGATGGACCACGAATTTCCGTGCGTTCATGCAGTGAGTGCGGCTTTCGCGGACGGGAGAGCGCTTGAGACATTGTACGACTGCGTTCGAATGGCTATTTCCCATTTCAAGGCAACATGCACCTTTGCTTTCTTTCCTTGGCCGGTCGACTCTGGGATAACAGTAGATGCCACAATACAAGTCCCACCTGTCGCCCCGGAACGGACTGAAATGGGACAACGAGGAGAAAAACCTGGCCCCAAGCCCAAGCAGAAGCGCAAGAAACCCAAAGATAGTAGCTGAGTTGATTGGCAGGCTTCTTGTGCATTTGAGTTTGCAACAGTTTCATATGTTCATATATATACAACATGCTTGTTTGTATAGCAATCTTTGCTTTATGCTATCTGATATGCAGAAATGACCGCAAATTATGGGTCATTATAAAGCAGAAAGGTCATTTCATCTGAGTAGAAACCATAATTTGTGAACATTATCCATGTGAAACATGAGTTCAGACATTTTTGGTTCAATTCAGCCACTTTTTCGTTCATTCAGCCATTTTTTGGTTCAATTCAGAAATTTTTGGTTCATTTCAGCTATTATTTGGTTCAGTTCAGCATTTTTTGTTTGAGGGGGTATAAAGTATCCCAAAGAGTAACCTTGGTTACTTTGAAGTCGATTGACCTCTGAAATCAATATATTTTGGAAACATAAATTTATAAAGGATAAATTTCTTTGACTCTAAAATATGATTGAAGAGTCAATATGATTTTGCAGGGGTAACTTTGACAGAGCCATTAAAACGTGAAGGAACCGCTATATTTGAATGGTTATCAATCATCTCGTTAAGGCGATTGGCAAACAGCAAGAGCGTCACGCCTAACTGCTGCCTCTCTATCTTCGCGCACTGCCTTGCGCACACTAGCTAGAGTGACGCCCGTGTTCTTTTTCCAGCTGTATTTGTCTGCATTGCACTACCGTTTTGCGGCTTTGGCCTTCTCTCGACGCTCGGTGACTGACTTCTGGTCGCAAGAAAGCTTTTTCTTCTTGTAGCGGTGAAGGGATGATGGGTTAGCAAACGTATGTTTATACTTTGAGCATTTCATTGGATTGATTGCTTTTTTGTTAGTCTTCTTTGACGGCGTCTACAGTCCAAGCATCTTGTTCACCTTTGCCTTGCCATTTCTTCTCGTTGACACCATAAGTTGTTGTTGTCGTTCTCCTTCCAATCAATTAATTGCTTGATTGATGATTGCACTGTGCGAACGTACACAATCCCAGCAAAACGAACTTAGTGAGTACTTACTAAGTAGGTTCCATCTGCAACCCTCTTTGGGGGCATATAAGTAGGAACCTACTTATTTATGGAAATTCCTCGAGTGGTGACGTCGTTCCGTTGAACGGGCGGAAAAAGAGAGCTCGCACGAATACGCTCTTTCTGCGCTGACTCGCAGCGTGACGGGTGACTGACTGGCTGGTGGTGTTGTGGTGTTGTGGTGTTGTGGTAGTGTCTTTTGTTGCGCAAGTTGCATTGTTGCTCGTGCTTGCCCGGACGCAAGTTGCTGGGTGCTTGTCGACTACCAGCACTGAATTTGTGAATTCTGTGCGCAAGAAAATCTTGCATGATGCGCTTCAGTTGAACGGACCAAAGAGCTGGTAAGATCTTGCTGGTATTCTTGCACAGCCTCAACTTCCGCAGCAGCTTTTCGCTGTTTGTCAGAACGTTTATGGCACTCACGGTCGGTCCTGCAACGCAAGCAAGCAAGCATCTGCCCTCGCTGCAAACGAGAAGAAACACATGTTTGGCGCCCTGTCAGCGTTGCCACTTTTTAGATCGTTGTTGCTGTTTGTTGCGCTCCTGTAAACACAACAAGTTGCACAATGAGAATGTTGCTCATTCTCATTGTACTCATTGCGCGACCATGCTTATTATCTGTGATCATTAACACTCGTGTTGATCGTGGGTGTGGAACCGACAAAGTCCCCCCACTGAGTAAGAGCGCCTGTGGCCCTTCGAAGGTACGCGAGATAGTCTCGCCTCGGATCGCGCTCGCCGCCACCTTCCAGATGTTCGACGCGGCGTTCGCATCAGCCTGGAACAAGTCGTACACGTGATCAGCCCACGACGTAAGATGTTGCCGCTCCTGGACGGTCAAGGGAATCTTTGTTTTTGCTTGTTTGCTGGAGCTGGAGGTCTCTTGCTTTGTAGATTTTGCTGGATTGGAGAGATCTGTGAACTCCAAGCCCAACCTAAAGATTTGCCACCGCCGCATCTGCACAGTAGATGTGGCGGCATGTGTGTGTGTTGTTGTTGTTGTTGCTACCGTGTGCGCAAGTGGACGCAAAGCGTCAATGAGCGCTTCGATAGATTTGCGATCGATCTTCTGTTTCCCACCGCAACGTTTTGGACCTGTCTGCTTTGTCGAATGCGCCGTCTTCACAAATGCGCTCAGGTGCAGTATGTTCGTCCGTGCTGCTCCCAATCGATTTGCATGAATGCATGGCAATCTGTTTGAGAGCGAAGAGATGCAAGCATTTCCTTGTGTGGATAGTGAATACTTTGACGAATATGTGTGTGTGGAAATGACTGGCAATTTCAAGCTTTTGAATTCCAGATCGAAGTTCCAAACACAAATTTCCATGAGCGCTGTTTTTATGTGAAAAGAAGATCGCAAGTCTGTCACACGAAGATGCCTTCCTTCAAACGGTTCAGGTGCTCATTCTTCAGCTCGTTTTAGTGACTTTTCTTGAACAAAAGTGACACCGCAGTTGTCTCCTTCTCTCTTCCATGATTGGATAATTAGCTCAGCCATTTCCCCCATTTCAGCAAATGGAAACCATATCTCAGGCTGCCAGAGTGTTGGTGACGCTTCGCAACCTCAATATCCATTTTAAACCGGCAGAAGCCACCACGACGAGAGAACGAAGAGCTCCATTCGATCGATCTAGTAGATCTACTCTCCACCAAGCATTTCTACCCCTCCCAGCTGCTTACTGTACATACACACTACTACTACCACAGCACCTGCATGCCCGCTCACCACACTTCGTACGAGATGGACGCGTCTCGACCGCTCTTAGAGAAAGAGCGCGATGGATACGAAGACGCCAATGGCTCAAACTCAAGCAGGAAGAAGCACCACAGCAGCCACAGCCATCATCACCACCACAACGATGGGGCGCCTTCAGGATACGACTGCCTCACACGACTCTTCCCGGCCTCCTCCGTCACGAGCGACAGCAGCGGACGCGACAGCTTCGGCAGTGGCAGCGGCGGACCATACGCCAGCCCCACGAAGAGCAGCAACGGCAACGGACATGGTAGCTACCAGTACCTGGGGACCAACCACGGACAGACAATGTACACACTGAACGAGAAGGCGAGACGCAGTGGTGATAATAACGGTATCAGTGGTGGTGGTGGTAGTGGCTTCTGTGGAGACTGCTCCGAGTGGTACTGCTGGAAGTGGATCTTCCCCGACCGGTTCATGGACTACGACGACTTCGCAACATCCGCCCAGGTTTGTATGAGCCATAATGGAATATGGAACTCAGAGCGTGCTGCTGAGCCCATTTGTTATCTGTTATTGTAATGCTAACACGTGTGTGGTTATGTGACCGGCGTGCAGATGGGCGAAATCTACCATATTCGACAGAAAGCGCGCGAGTTCTTTGATCCCGCCATGCCAGGTGAGTGCTTGATAATCCGCATCGTACACCGTATACGTCTGTGAGATCTGACTCGGAGAGCTCTACGGATTGTGACTATCAGAGGACGAAGAAATGCTGCATCATCTATGGAACGGCCTCTTCCCGATGCTTCCGTACGAAGGTCGTGTGAACTCGCGCTGGAGAGACATTGGCTTCCAGGTATGGGAGAAACAATACTGCAACAGGATGGTCTAGGTCTGTCTGTCTATGAAGTGGCTCATGTTGCATTGCTGCGCTTCACGCTGTTGTAGAATGACGATCCAGCGTCGGACCTGCGCGCATCCGGGCGGCTAGCACTTCAAATGCTGCTGTACTTTTCAGACCACCACAACGACGAGTTCAAGGTGCAGCTCGGTGTTATTTTTGATCCATCTATGAGCGTGTACAATAATAGCTTACCTGTTGTTTATCTGTCTGTATTCTCCAGCGCATGATCCGCGAGAATCGTTTCCCTGTCTGTCTCTGCGCGCTCAACATGATCGAGATCCTGCTCGTGCACCTCAACCTGAAGGACCCGCTGCCGCTCGTGTGTCCGTGCTGCGGCACCGACAATGCGGAGCTCGAGACATCGCAGCCGAGTCGCCCTCGCCCTGAGCTCACGGGATTCATCGCGATCCTGAATGACGCATCTGGGACCGTAGCCTCGAACCAGCACTCGCTCGCAGAATGGCCCGTGGAGATGGCGCTCGCGCAGCTGTTCATGCACTCGATGATCGTGCTGGACGCGGTCTGGAAGCACAAGCTGTATCAAGACCCAAGCACGAACCTCATGCACTTTCGCGAAGCGCTCTTTGACACGCGCGTACGCCTAGTGGTATTCCTCTCGCGCCGCAACTCGCCGCTGACGCTGCTGGAGCTGCAGGCATGGAGCTACTCGCAGAAGACCAAGCTGTGCGGCAAGACCAAGTCGATTTAGTTAGTGAAGCTTAGTTAGAAGACGCACAACTTGACAAAAAGCAAAGATTCCATGCATAGATATATAACGACAAGAGAGAGAAGTGCACATGTAGTATATGTAACATTTGAAAAGCACGTCAGAGTTCGATTAAAGTACATTCCAGTCGATGGGGTCTTTTCCGTGCGAGATCAGGTACGCGTTCGCCTTGGAGAAGCACTTGGAGCCGATGAACGGCGTGTTCGTCTTGGTGGCGCCGAGCGGCGACGGGTGCGAGGACTTGACCACCAGGTGGTTCTTCGTGTTGATGATCGCGCCTTTCTCCTGCGCGGGCTTGCCCCAGAGCAGGAACACCACGTGGCTCGCGTTCATGTTGATGCGCTGGATGATCGCGTCCGTGAGTGTCTCCCAGCCCTGGTTCTTGTGCGAGTTCGGCTCGCCCTTGCGCACGGTGAGCACCGTGTTGAGCAGCAGCACACCCTGCTGGCTCCACGAGGAGAGACAGCCGTGGTCGGGCTTGCTGATCTTCACGTCGCTCATCGCCTCCTTGTAGATGTTCCTGAGGCTCGGTGGCGGCGGGACGCCGTGGCGCACCGAGAAACTCAGGCCATGCGCCTGGTTCGGGCCGTGGTACGGGTCCTGTCCCAGGATCACGACCTTGAGGTTCGAGAAGCTGCAATCGCGCAGAGAACTGAAGACGTCCTGCGGTGGAGGGTAGATGGTCTTCTTGCTGCGCATAGAGTGGTAATTAGCAATCGTCATGGCAGACCATACACAATGTGGATACAGAGCGCATGTAATAGAGCGCACCTGCTCTCTTCGCGCGCGAGGAACTTGATCAGATTCGAGAAGTACGCGCGCCCGAACTCCTTCTCGAGCTGCTCGTACCACGACGCGTGCATGAGCGCTTTCACATTGCGCTGCAGGTTTCCGAAGCTGTGCGTGATCGGCAAGTTATCATCAACGACAGCAGCGTCATCACCGCCTTCGCTTGTCTGTTTGCCCGCAGGCTTCGCATCAGCGTCGTCTCTGGTTTCGCTGACAGCAGCGGGAACGACGATCTCCTCAGCAGCCTGCACTTTGGCGTCTTGTGCTGTTGCGTCAACGACGACTGACGCGCTGGGGGTCGCCTCCACTCTCTGTTTCTTCGTGGCGGGGCCGCCGCCAAAGAACGAGCGGATGTCGCGCGTGCCAGCCATTTTGATTCTTTGGTGATGCTGCTGCCTGCTGCGCTTGGTGTTCTGCTCGCTCGCCTTTGCCAAATCAGCTTGTGGGTTGATTTATGCCCTGCCCTTCAGTGTCCGAAATGCGTGAGGAGCTCCCGCCAAAATGTCAAAATCGTCTCAATTTGGCGCCAAAACGGCAGTTTACTCGACCCCATAACATATACAGTCCGCGACAGTGGTTTGTGAACATGGACATTTTTCCCCAATCAGAATCAAAACAGCATATAATTCCACGCGAAAAGTGCAGAATTATGGCCAATTAACAGGACGATATTTTCCACAAAGAAGTGAGAGTGAAAACGCTG